>RYZW01000854.1:0-18794 GCA_004367215.1 Colletotrichum trifolii | reverse complement strand
AGCTAAAAATAACTACTAAAGTTATAAAGTTAAGAATTTGTTTGAATTTCTTGAAAATAGAATAAAATAGAGTACTTATTTTAAGATATAAAAGCTAGGTATTCTATAATCTATTATTCTTCTATAACTATACTTTTATAATAATACTAAAATTTCCTCGAAATCTATATAATTACTTATAAAAAGATAATTACGAAATAAGTATAGAGATATCTAATTATAACTATTTTAACTAAAACTATTAGTATATTAAACTAGGTTTTAATAAAATTATTCTGAATATTATAATTAATAAGTAGTTTATAGATATTTAAAAGAAAATTATCTAGTTATCCTATAAACTACTATATTAAACTAATAATATTAAGGATTAAATATTAAGTAGATAATACTTTAATATTAATATTTTACTATACTACTAGTTATTAGATATTTTAGAGTATTATAATACTATAATTATAGGGGTTTTAAAAACTATCTAGTTATACTAGAAATATCTATATTTATATAAATATTATTTATAAATTAGCTATACTTGATATATTAAGATTATTTACTAATAAGAATAAGCTAAGTCCTATTATACTTATATAGAAATTATAAGTTAACTCGTATTAATAATAGAGAACTTTTATATTAGTAGTATAAAGTCTCGTCTCAGGGATAGGTAAGGCTTAGTAGAGATATTAAAGTTATAGATATCAAAGTTATAATTCGAATAGAGTACTTATAGTTAGTAGTAATTAAATATCTCGAGATATTCGAATCGTATATAGCTATAAAAGTATAAAGGCGTAAAGGTGTGAAAGTATAAAGTTATCGCGGAAAGAGTTATTAGTTATTTATTATCGAAAAGGTTAACACGGGGCAGGTATACTAGCTATAGCCGCGAGGGGTTTAGCCCCGGATTAACTAGGGGCTAGCTATAGTAGTTAGTTGGGGGGGGGGTAGGAAGGCGAAAGTTATACTTTAGGGGGTAATATATCTACTAATAGTTATAGTAGAGAGCAAGCCATCAACCCCTCCTAGTATTTTTACTAATAAGTTTATTAAAATAATACTTATAATTATAAGACTTTTTATAATATTTTTAAATATTTTTAGTATTTATATATTTATATTATAAATTTCTATAACTAGAATTCTAATTATTTTTAGGCTATTATACTTCTTAATTACTTTAAAGTTAAGCTCCCCGATATTTATAAATACTATACTAATAATAATAAGATACCTATATAGGTTAATATTATCGAAACTATCTATACTTTTACCTAGAATAAACAATAAAAAATAGGATTTACCTTATACTATAAGATAACTACTATAACTACTATATTTACTATTATAGCTAAAAAGAAAGATAACGAGTACTTTTACTATAAAAAAGGTTATCTAGCCTCGAAATACTATATTGCTTACTTTAACCTTATCCCTATTAATTATAAGTATTATAAATAACTTATAGTTTATATAGTAAAGTATATATATAATAAGGATTATATTAAAATATCTATATCTATATTATCTTTATTAGTATTCGTTAAAAGTATTATAAGTATTATTAGTAGCTCTACTATTACTAGCCTCGCTTTTTAAAAGCTATTAATAATACTTAAAGCTATATATACTACTATTAATAGTAAAGTTATTATAAGCTCTACTATTATTATTAATTTAGGTTATTTTAATTGAGTTTTTAATAACCTTGTTTTCTTTATAATTTATATTATATATAACGATTTCTAGTTCTTTACTACTACTAATAGTAAATTAGTTAGACTAGAAAGTATGGGTATAGTTTTCTTTTTAACTAAAAGTCTTATTAATACTTCTAAGATAATTAACTAGACTATTGAAGGTATTAAATATAGTTTTCTTAACCCTATTAATTTCGTTAGCTTTAGTAAACTTTGAAAAAGCTATATTAAGTATAATTATAATACTACGAGTTTTATTAATATTTATTTATATAAAAGCCTCGTTAAAGTCTACTAGGTAAGTAATATATATATTATTAGTACTACTAATAGTATGATTATTCCTATCAATACTACTTTTAACTTTACTAGAGATAGAATAAAAGCTCACTTTACGCTTAAGATAATATATTATCGCTTTATCTATACCTATCTTTTAAGAGTTATTAAAGTCTATTATTATATAGGAATTTAATTTACTTAAGAGGAGATTAACTCTTTCTATTATAAAATATACTATTTTACTAAATCTATAGAAATTATTAGCTATAAAACCCCTCTTTTTCTTACTTAAATAGGTAAAGAGATTTATCTTAATCTTATTAAGGTTAAACTACTATTTATTACAAATAGGAAGTATACTCTTTATCTCTTTAATTACTATAGTAGTTATTACTAACTTATTTTACTTACTAATTATTACTATAAAGTAGTGTTTAAGGCTATTAAGAAGTTTAACGATACTTTTACTAATATAACTATATTAATTATAAAAAGTTAAACTTATAATAATACTCTAGGACTTGAAAAAGTACTAAGAAACCTCTATTTTACAAGTACTTAGCTTAACCTTACTACTACTTACACACTATCTATAAATAGAGTAATCGAATACGCTAGCTATACTATTATTAAAATAGTATACATAATACTTATCAATAATAGTCTACTTAAAGAACTTTAGGATTATACTCTTAATATTACTATTTAGATCCTTAACTTTTTACTATAAATTAATAAAAGTAAACTAAACCTTTATAAGATTATAGTAAGAGAATTAAACCTAGCTAAGGATTATAAGTTTCTATATATTAAATATATCTGAATATTTAGATATATTATTTATATTTATAAGAAAAGAAATAAGTATTTTCCTTATATAGCTAAAATAGAGGTATATATTATAAAAAGCTTTCTTATTAGTTATAATTCTTTATGTAGTTATATCTATTACATTTATATCCCTGACACGAAGAAAGTTCTTTACTACTACAATATTCATTTTTAAAAAGCTTTAATAAAACTATTTTTTATTTTCTAAGAAATATTACTAAATATATTAATATTAATTATAATATTCTATTTAACGAACCTAATTGTTAGATCTAATACTTTAACTAGATCCCGAATTAAAATATTACTATAAAAGACTCTTTATTAAAAATAATATTACCTTAGAAATATATTAAACTAATAATACTTATACTATAAAATATATAACTCTACTACTACAAAGCTTATTTCTATTAACTACTATATAATAGTAATCTATTACTAATACTATAAATAATAAAGGTAATAATAACTTTATAAATACTATTCAGAAATAAAAATTAGATTATCTTAATCCCAATACTAATCTACTAATTATAGAACCTCCTAATACTTCTATAGTTTCTACTATAAGATATTTTTATTATACTACTATAATTAAGCTACTAAGCTACTATTATAAGAATTATAGCTTCTACTTATATAAAAAGAAAGCTTATTTTACTACTAATATTTATATTAATTTAGAAAGTTTGATTACTATTACTTTTCTTATTATTATAATAATATTAAAAGTTTTTCTACTAGGATATACTATCCCCTATACTATTAAAGAAATAAAAAAAAGCTTTCTTTAGTTTTCTTACTAGAAACCTATATATAATACTAAAATATAATAGATAATTAATAAAGAGATTTTCTACTTTATTAATAAACTTTCTAATACTAAAACTTTTCTAGATATATAGATTTTTAATATTAAGATTAATACTTTAAATAATATTATGAAATTTAAAGCTTAATAAGTTATTTATAGTAATTATAAGAAAGGTAATTAGTTTTCTCAAGAGGTTTATACTACTATAATAACTATTACTACTATATACTTCTTTTTTACTATTATTATTTTCTACTATTTCTTATATAAGATATATAATTTCGATACCATTTTCCTTATTACCCCTATCCCCTATAGCGTTTAAGTTTATATTTATTACCTTATAGTAGTTGTATTAAAAGTCTCTGATCTATTTAAAGTCATATACCTCTCCGGGACCCTTTAAAGGTAGTTGTACCTAGTTATTAGCTCTTACTAAAGGTCTCTGATCTATTTAAAATCATATATTTCTCCGGGACCTTTTAAAGGTAGTTATACCTAGTTATTAGCTCTTACCTCATTTACCCTATAGATACTACTAGTACTAAGGGACCGTTTAAACGGAGGAAACTTTAGGCAGTAAATACGGTTAGTTGATATGATAGGTGATAAATAGGGAAGGTATAATAGGCTTATCCGTTATAGTTACTTTTTAAGGATTATAGTTACGTAATACTAATACTAGCTAGCTAGGTAACTATTACTAGCTATTAATAGTTACTAGCTATTTATAGCTAATAGTAGGTACTGATAGCTAGTAGCGGTTACTATAATTGGTTTACGTAATCGGAAAACATATATATACCTACCGGTTACGCTTACCCACTACAGGATTCGAACCTACTACTCTTACCGTAATAGTAAGAGCTAGCTAGATATTAAACCACTACATCAAGTAGGTAATTTATTAGCCTATAGGTTACTCTAATAATATAAATAAGGTTTAGTTATTTTATAAAGCTTTATATAGCTTTTATAAAAGTCTTTCATAGTAGTTTTAACTTATTTTAGTTAAAATGAAGAATATTAGTTTTATACTAGTTAAGGGGGAGATTTGCTTTTTCGTTAATAAGAGTCTTAATACTTATACTTTTATATATATTAATAATAATACTATAGCTACTTCTATACTTGAGATTATAAAAAAAGTATATAAGATATTCAAAATAGTATACCCCCTTAAAAACCTTAGTATTACTACTTAGCTTTTAGGTTTTTAGATCTACTATAGTACTACGAAGATTTTCTTATTTTAATATAAATATATCAACTCTATACTATACTACTTTAGTTATTATAAACTTTATACTATTAAGACTTTTTTCCCTACTAATAAAAACCTTCTAATTATATAGTCTAGAGATAAATATAATAATAAGTTTAATTAATTATATATAGAGTAAACTAGTTACCTTAACTAGCTAGCTACTAGTACTTAACTAGATATTATTTATATTATAAATAAACTCTACTAAGTAAATACTAGTTTTTCTCTTATTTATTAATATATTATTAAATACTTCTTTAAATACCGGGAGGGGCTGATGGCTCGCTCTCTACTGTGACTATTAGTGGATATGTTGCCCCCTGAAGTATAACTTTAGCCCTCTTACCCCCCCTACTAACTGCTGTAGCTGGCCCCTAGTTAATCCGGGGCCGAACCCCTCGCGGCTATAGCTGGTATACCCGCCTCGCGTTAACCTTTTCGTAGATAATAAATAACCGATAACTCTTTCCGCGACAACCTCACGCCCTCACACCTTCACGCCCTCACGGCTATTAACGCACAATTCGAACATCTCGAGACATTCAGTTACTGCTAACTACAGGTACTCTATTCGAACGTTTATTATAACCTTGATATCCGCGACCTTGACGTCCCCACTAAGCCCTGCCTACCCCCGAGACGAGACTTTATACTACCAACACGAAAGTTCTCCGCTACTAATACGAGCTAACTTATGATTTCTATATAAGCGTAGTAGGACTCGGCCTGCTCTTATTAGTAAATGATCTTGATATATTAATTGCGGCTGATGGTTGACTTATGAATAATACTCGTATAGATATAGATACTCCTGGTATAGCTAGATAACCTTTAAAACTTCTATAATCGTATTACTATAATACTCTAAAGTATCTAGTAACTAGTATTATAGTAGTATATTAATATTAAGGTATTACCTAATTAATACCTAGTCCCCGATATTATTAGCTTAGCGTAGTAGGTTATAGGTTAGCTAGATAATCTTCTTTTAAATATCTATAGGCTACTTATTAATTATAGTACTTGGGATAATTTTATTAAAACCTATTTTAATAAAGTAATAGCTTTAGTTATAATAGTTATAGCTAGATATCTCTATACTTATTCTATATTTCTTTTTTTATAGGTAGCTATATGGATTTCGAGGAGATTTCAGTTCTATTGTAAAGGTATAGTATACTACTATTCTAGTTACTAGACTTTACTGAGGATAGTTTGGACACAGAAGAGCGATAGATCACAGAACACCTAGCTCTTATAGGTGCTCTGTTTTATTCTATCTTCAAGAGGTTCACAAAGGTTCTTAACCCTATAACCTTAGTAGTTACTTTCAGCCACGTATATTAAGCCCTAGTCTCGATGAGGCTCTCCCTATATAGACTATTACCACGAAGTCTTCTATTGCTATAAGGTTGAATATTGGAACTAGGGGTATAATTATCCATAATAATAAGTAATTTCATTACCATTTTAACTAGTTACGAGCTAGTATTAGCACGAATGCTGCTATCGGGTAAAATTTATAGTTAAATCCATATATAGGGTAAAGAGCTTAGCTACTATTCTAGGTATAGAGCAAAAGTAACCAAACTTCTTTAAATACCTTATTAGTACTACTGATTATAGTATTATTTTTAGAGGAAAAGATCTTATAATAGATCTAGGGCTTTATACTATAATAAATACTATTTTTATAGATAATAGACTATTTTATATATTAACTAGTAAGTATATTATTAATTTCGCAGGCTCCCCTATTACTTAGAAGTCTAAGAAATAGATAATTATTATTTTAAATTCTATAGAAGTAGAGTTTATTAACTTTATACTTACTAGTATATCCCTTAAATAGATTCATCAATATATTAAGTAGCTACTAGATTAATAGATTACTATACTTATAATTTTCGTTACTAATAGTATTAATATTTTAGTATATATTATAAACCTTCTAAATAAAATATATATACAGAATATAAATACTTAATATAAATAGATTATTTAGGAGGTTAATAGTTACAATATAATTATTTTCTATCTTATTACAAGTACTAATATAGTTACTAATAGTTTTACTAAACTATTAAATACTACTAAATATAAGGATTTTATTAGATCATTAGGAATAGTAGATAGTCTAGATTAAGTATTACTTTTAGAAGGATTACTAGTACTTAATAAAAAGGCTAGTTTTATATATTTTAGCTAGTTATAAGCTTAGTTTAAGGGGGAGTATTAAGGGGTAAATTATATAACTTACTACTATTATATATTAGCTTTAGCTCTTAGGTATTAAGCTAACCTTCTCGCCTACTATAGGGGCGGAAGGTTTCTCTCTTTCGATATTACTAATATAACGCGTATTGCCTCATTCGACCTCTTGCCTAGAGGTGTTATATATTTACTATTATTCTAGTAATATATCAATACTTTTAATTTTGTAGTATTTATTTATTAAAATTAGTTTTTTAAAATTCGTTATAGTCTTCTATAAGATTTCGCTATATACCTAGTAAATATTATCTATTCTCTTCTATATATATTTTATTATTTTCCAATTCTTTATTTTTATACTACTTTATTCCTAAATACCTTTTTATATTTACTATTTAGTTTACTATTATTTCTCTTTTCTATATATGTTTTTTTATTCTTCTCTTCTTCTTTATTACTATTATATTATATATTATATAAAAGATATCGTAGATTATATCTATTACTACTATATTTTACTCTTTTATTTGTAATTGGGATAATATTACTAATATAAATTTTCTTCAATTTTAACCTAACAACTATTTACCTTATTTCAGCTATCTATCTTCGCTTTACTTTAATACTAAGAAGCTACTCTATATCATTAGTAATTACTTAGTAGAATATATTCTTTATAAGAAAAATAAATAGAAGTATTATAGAGTAAGTTATCCTTTTACTATACTTTTACTATTTATTACTAATATTTTATATTCTAGGTTCTATTTGAGTTATATAGTACTATTTAAGTAACCTAGAACTAAGTTATAATCTACTACTAGATACTTAAGTAAAGAGAAATAACCTCTAAATATAAAAATAAACTATTCTATATACTTACTAAACTATTAGCGAAATAATATAAAATAAGCGAAATTATTTATAACCCCTTTGAAAAAGTATTAAAAAAAGAAACTAGTTATAAATTAATTTCTTTTATAAGAAATATCTTCTATCTATAAATACTTATATTTTATCCATATTCTTACTATAAATCACTAAAAGCTTACTATATTATTATTACTAATTAGGTAAATAGATTAATACTCTAAAAGATAAAGCTAAAGTATTTCGCTATCTATTTACTATATAATTTATTTATCTTTAAAATAATAGTCCTATTTATATTCTAGAAAAAGTATTACTTTATTTTCTTAATAATCCTTATTATATTTTAGTCCTTAAAAGTATTAAAATTTATCCTATTATAATACTTCTTTAGTTTAATAATACCTTTTACTACTATATTACTAAATATTCGGAGTATAATACACTTTTATACCCTATTACTATCACTAGTAGTTACTTTATTCCTCGTAGTTCTAATATTACTATACCTTACTAAACTTATACTTTATATTTACTATATTCTTCTAAAAATAATAGTAATAATAATAATAATAATAAGAATAAGAATAAAAAGTCTAAAGTTATAGAGACCTCTTTATAAGCTCCCTACCTTATTACTAATAATACTAACCTATTCATACCTATTAATTATTTTCTTTCCTCTAAAATCTACTTAGTAAATCCCTAGTATTATTCTTCTCCTGATAATAAGGATAAGGAAACGGAGGAAAATAAAGAAGAAAAGAAAAATAAAAAAGAGGAGGAAGATGAGGAAAAAAAGGAAGATAAGGAACTTCCTACTGAAAAACGCAAGACTCGTAGTAATTTTATATCTACTCCTATTACTTCTATATCTAATAACTATTAACCTACTACTTGAAAGTCTACTATTCCCTAAAAAACTATACTAATTGAGAAAACTACTTTTATAAAGAAAACTTCTACTACTGAAAAAGCTACTAAGAAAACTACTATATTTATAATATTTACTATAACTCTAGTACTTATCCCTATTATACTTATAATACTTATTATACTTATAATACTTATTAGTCCTATAATACTTATTACTTTTGCTATTTCTGCGAAAAAAGGTTAGGGATACCTTTATAAGAATACGCCTAAGCTTTAAGTATAATAATCAATTCTATTATATATATTTTTACCAAATTATTACTAGAATATACTAGTATATCCAATCCAGGGATATATCCCTTAGACTAGTATTCGAGTTATCTAAATAGTTAATAGAATTATTTCTTCCCCTTTTCTAGGATATAGTAATTAAGTTATTAGTAATAATATTAAGCTAATTATCCTATTTTCTATAATACTTAATTATCTATTTTTCAAATTTCTAAATAGTTTCCTATATATTACTTAGGTTAACTATAGTTTCTTATATATTATATTTTATAGACTACTTAACCTATTTTATAAAGAAGTATCTATTATCTCCCTCTCTTTATTTTACTATAATATTCTCTACTTTTTATTTCATAAAATAATTTTCTAACTTAAGAAAAATAACTTAACTATTAGTATCTTTTCACTATTTTATTTATAGTTCTAGTAAAAAAATAAAGAATATATTATATATCTAGTAATACTATTCTAGTAAATATATATAAAAGTATTGTAACTAAAGGCCTAGTAAAAGAAGGAGTAATAGTAAAGGTAAGTCTCTATAGGTTATAAGACTTCAACTTAGTAGGCTAACTAGTAGTAGCTATAAGAGGGTTTTTATCTTATAGTAGCCTGAAGCTACTATATTACGTAATCTATATATATATAATAAACTAATCCTAGCTATCCTAGCTCTCTATATAAACTATAAAGCATATCTTTATAACTATCCCCCCCTCTATAAGCCTTAGGCCCTAAAGCTTATAAATACTATATAGCTACTTTTGAAAATATCTTCGAGAATAGTTCCGCCAGGTATTTACTAACTATTTAGCAATTAATAATAAAAAGATTCTTTATATATTAATATATAAAAGTTATCCTATACATATATTAACATATAAGAATCATTTATCCTACACGTATATTAACGTATAGGGGTTATTTATCCCACACATATATTAACATATAAAAGTTATCCTATATATATATTAACATATAAAAGTTATTTATCCTATACGTATATTAACATATAAAGCTCCTATTACTATTTTAAGCGAATAGTACTTCCCATAGGTATATTAACTTACGAAGTCTCCTACCTATTAACGAGGCTTTAGTATATTAACTAGGGATCTTTAAAGCTAAACCTAAAACGTCTAACCCCTTCTCGTAATAGCGAGGCTTCCTATTACTAATCAGGTATATAAAGCTTCTTATATAATTAATTAGACTACCGAGGTATCGGCGTATATTTACTAGTAAGCTCTTCTAAGCTTTTTTGTTATACTATATAGCCCTAGGCTCTATATAGCTCTAGGGACCCTCTAGTAAATCCTCAGTAAAACACTTATAGTAATTACGGTAATAGGTTACCTACCTATTAAAGCACTTTTACTACGCTGTATAGCCCTAAGTTCTACCTAGCTCTAGGGACCCTTATTTAACAAGCCCTTAGCAAGGCATTCACAGTAAACCCTTATAAAGTAGCCTAATTTCTAGCAAAACACACAGAATTCGTTACAGTAATAAGTAGCTATAGTATAGCCTAACTTGCCGTATATTTTATATAAGGGATAGCCCTTAAGGTACTCTTTAAGGCGTAACTTTTTTACTAGGAGTCTTTTAATATTAGTCTCTTTATAGCGTTTAAGTACTAACCCCTTAGTAATAGTTATAACACTCCTAATACTACTGAAACCCTCGTAAAGCTATAACATCTCCCACAAATACTTAGCTACTAAGGCCACTACCCTAAATACCTAATTATCAAACTTCTAGTATTATAAATACTACTATAACTTAACCTCAAAATAATAGAAGAATATAAAAGTATAAAACCTCGAAACCTCTAGCTTAGAGGTACCTAAGGCCCTATAAATAGCTAACTATTCAGCATAAAACTTCAATAAAAACTAGCCCTTATATCGAAACGTATAAAGTATACTATAGAAGTATAGTTCTTATAAAGTCGGATCAGTTAATAAACGCCGAGTAAACGCTATAAAATCAACCTATATAGGGTTATATAAAATATATCAGTAATTATATTACTATATCTAGAGAGTATAAGAGAGTTTCGATATAGCTTATTAAATCTTTTAAGTTTCTAAGGCTTATAGCTATAATATATATATATCTGAAATTACTATTTACTAATCCTCGATTTTATATAGGGTAGTACCCTCATAGAAGAAACCACAAAGGTAACTAGGGAGCTTCGAGTATTCCTTATAATCGACGTGAATTAATAGTATAGGGGTCGCTATGTATTCACCACTAGATAGCCGAGCTAACATTATCTCTATAAAAGAGGACTATTATTTAAGAAAGTATATAAGTACTATATATTTAAGTAATATAGTTACTACTTGAGGTTTAGGCGACATAGTCGCTATTTGAAGTTCAGGTAGTATAAGTATTACTATAGCTTCAGTGCTAGTTTCGGCAGAGTTTTCTACTAAGTATTCGGCAACTATTTATTATAGAGTTATTACTAAAATCCCAACCTTACCCTTCTAAGAAGTAGAAGTTAAAGAATTATAAGGGTATTATAGCTAAAAACCTAGTAAGGGAAGAAATAATAGTAAAAATAGGTCTCTATAAGTTATAAAACTTCAACTTAGTAAGCTAACTAGTAGTAGCTATAAGAGGGCTTTTATCTTATAGTAGCTTAAAGCTACTATATCACATAATCTATATATATATAGTAATCCGATCCTAGCTATCCCGGCTCTCTATATAGGCTATAAGGCATATCCTTATAATATACTTTATATACCTATTTCTTTACTTTCTTAGTAATTAAGATTTTAATATACTTTAATACTAACTTTTTATATCTAAACTTAAGATTCTTTATTAAAAACCTAATAACTATTCCCTAATTATATACTAATAATTAATATCTTAAATTTTATATTTTTACATAACTTTTAATTACTATTTCCTAATATTCCGCTATCTAATAATATATTTAACAAATATAAATAACCTATTCTATAATACTTTATACTATTAAGTCTTTTTTAGCTATATATTTAACTATTCTTAAATAGAACTTATATAACCCTTCTATTAGCAAGTACTTAGTAGTACTATATCTATTATTATTTAGTTACTTTTACTCTATACCTAGAATAATATCTAAGCTCTTTACTTTATATATAGATTTGACTATAAATTTTACCTAATAATAGTATTTATACTAATAATAGCTTATAACTAGTTAAAACGGTAATGAAATTGCTTATTATCATGGATAATTATACCCCTAGTTTTAATATTTAACTTTATAGTAGTAGAAGACCTTATAGTAATAATCTATATAAAGAGAACTTTATTAAGACTAGTTAAAGCTTAATATATATATAGTTAAAAGTAACTACTAAGGTTATAGGATTAAGAATCTTTTTAAACCTNGAACTTTTTTAAACTTCTTAAAAATAGAATAAAATAGAGTATTTATTTTGAGATATAAAAGCTAGGTATTCTATAATCTATTACTTTTCTATAATTTTTATAATAGAACTAAAACCTCCTCGAAATCTATATAGCTACTTATAAAAAATAATTATAAGATAAGTATAGAAATATCTAGCTATAACTATTATAACTAAAGCTATTAGTATATTAAACTAGGTTTTAATAAAATTATTCTTAATATAATAATTAAAAAGTAACTTATAGATATTTAAAAGAAATTATTAAGCTATCCTATAAACTACTATATTAAGCTAATAATATTAGTAACTAAGTATTAATTAGATCATACTTTAATATTAATACTTTATTATAATATTAATTATTAGATCCCGCTTGACATAGTAGTTTAACGTCTAGCTAGCTCTTACTATCACGGCAAGAGCAGTAGGTTCGAATCCTGTGGCGGGTAAGCGTAACTGGTGGCTACGTGCCTTCCGATTACGTAAACTAAATGTAGTAACTACTACTAGCTATTAGCATTTACTACTACTGCTATTAATAGCTAGCGACTGTTAATAGCGGCTGGTAATAGGTGCTGCTAGCTAGCTGGTATCTAGTATTATATAACTATGATTTTTAAAGAGTAACTATAATAGATAGGCCTATACTTTCCCTATTTGTTACCTATTATATTAACTAACCGTGTCTTACTGCCTGAGGTTTCTTCTATAGGATCCACGGTTCCTCAGAACTAGTAGTATCTAGTAGGTAAATGAGGCAAGAGCTGATAACTGGGTACAACTACCTTTAAAGGGTCCCGGAGAAGCATATGACTTTAAATAGATCAGAGACCTTCAATACAACCACTATTAATTATTAGATATTTTAGAGTATTATAATACTATAATTATAAGGGTTTTAAAAATTATCTAGTTATATTTGAAATAGCTATATCTATATAAGTATTATTTATATATTAGCTATATTTAATATATTAAAATTATTTACTCATAAAAATAAACTAAGTCTTACTATATTTATATACAGATTATAAGTTAGTTTATATTAGTAGTAGAAAACTTTCGTATTAGTAGTATAAAGTCTTATCTTAGGGGTAAGTAAGGTTTAGTCTAGGAGATATTAAGGTTATAGATATCGAGGTTATAATAAATATTTAAATAGAATACTTATAGTTAGTAGTAATTAAATATTTTGAGATATTTGAATTATATATAGTTATAAAGGTATAAAAGTATAAGGGTATAAGGTTATTAAAAAGGAGTTATTAGTTATTTATTATCTGCGAAAAGGTTAATATAGGGCAAGTATACTAGCTACTATAGCTATAAGGGGTCTAGCCCCGGATTAACTAGGGGCTAGCTATAGTAGTTAGTAGGGGGGGGTAGGAAAGCTAAAATTATACTTTAGAGGGTAATATATCTACTAATAGTCATAGTAGAGAGCGAGCTATCGGCCCCTCCTATTAGTAATTATTATAAGAATTCTTGATAAGGTTTTCCCTGTATAGATTATTACTACGAGGTCTTCTATTATTATAGGGTTAAATATTAGAACTAGGGGTATAATTGTTTATAATAATAGGTAATTTCATTACTATTTTAACTAGTTGTGAGCTAGTATTAGCATAAATGCTATTATTGGGTAAAATTTATAGTTAAATCTATATATAGGGTAAAAAGCTTAGATGCTATTCTAGGTATAGAGTAAAAGTAACTAAATTTATAAGAATTAGTAGTATATTATAGTACTCTACCCCTTTTCTATAAAATCTAGTTATCTAGATAATTTATTTACTAGATTAGTAATTTTAGACTAGTATTTTATATTAAAGTTAAATATTTAAAACTTATAAATCTAATAAATAAACCTTCCCTAAAAATCCTATATCAATACTATTATAATACTTATTAAAACCTAATAGTTTATTAGGACTATAAACTTCTTTAAGAATTCTATTAAATAATACTCCTAAAAATTAAAACTTTTAATAATAATTAATAGCTCTTATTAACCTATTCCTTATCTCTATTTTACTTTACTAAGTTTTTTTAAGTAGTAAATAACTAGTTACTACTAGTTTTCTACTTTTTATAATAGAATACCTGAGATTATTTACTATAATATATCTATCTCTACTTTAGTTTCCTTAATAAAATCCTAGTACTAGAGAATAGTTACTTAATAAAAAGTAATTCAATAGTATTAAGAATATAGATTTTATATCTTTTAACTATAAAAAAACTATTTTTTCTGTCCCCCCTTTAAGAATATTATAAATAGTACTATTACCCCTAAGTAATTTATAATAAATTTATAATAAAAATTATAAAAACCTAGGAATACCTAAAGTTCCTTAAATATCTCTAGTAGTTTCTATGTAGTAATAACTTAGACCTTTACTAGGTCTATTTTAATACTTTCCTGAGTAATTAAATACCCCAGGAAACTTATGTCTTCTATATAAAATCTATATTTAGAAAACTTAATAAATAAATATATTTAGTATAACCTAGTAAGTATTTATAATAATACTTTAATATAATCCTCTCTAATACTTATTATATATAGTATAATATTATCTATATATACAAAATAGTATATATTAATCAAGCTAGTAAATATATAGTTAATATATACCTAAAAAGTTACTAGTTTATTAGTAAAACTAAATAGTATTACTATATATTTATGGGAACTATACTATATCTAAAGTACTATTTTCTAGTAATTTTCTAACTTAATCTTAATATAGTAGTAAATAGTTTTAAGATTTATTAAGATTTATATTACTCCCTAAAGTCTATTTAAAAGCTTACTAATAAGTAGTAGTAAATACTAGTTCTTAATCATAACTTTATAAAAACCTTTATAGTTAATATATAAATATAAGGAACTATCTTTCTTTAGTATAAAAAAGATTAGTATACCTATTTCGCTTATAAATAGCTATATATATCTATTTATTATATTTTTTATAATATATACTTTTAACTCTTCTAATTACTACTTATTTAGTAAATATATAAACGTATAAAATAGTTTCTTATTTAGCTCTAATTTAATAGTATATTTAATATCCTTAAAAACTAGGACTTACTTTACTATAACCCTATTAAATACTCCTTACTTACTTATAAGTTCTTTAGGGATATCCATAGTTACGATAACTATATCTATTTCCCTAAAAACTTCTATATAAACCCTAGAATTATTATTTATTTTATGAATATATAGTATATAAATAGTCCTATTATTCTTAATAATCTCTTAAATAAATACTTCTAATTTAGTAATAAATATCTACTTATAATACTAAATATTTATCTTAATATTTATTATAATACTTTCTTAACTTATAAAATCCTATCCTAATAGAAAATCTATATATCTTTCTAACTAGTAAATACTAGTAAATAGTTAGTATAATTTCTATAACTAATTCTTTAAATCTATAAAAAAGAATATTAACTAATAATACTTCCCTAGCTCTAATACTAAACTATTAAAATCTTCTAAAATAAATATAGTTATTTTCACTAAACTTAATTCTAGTAATATTACTAGTTATTTACTAATGAAGTTTATTTATAAATATAAATCTATATTTACTATTACTTCCCTCTTTTTAGTACTTTAGAAAACAATTACTAAACTTTTAGCTATTTTCCCTATAAAAACTAATCTCTTAGCTAGTATAAGGACTATTAGTTCTATTTCTATATTTATTTATTTCCTTAAATCTCCTTAATATAAGAACTAGTATTAATAGCTTAGACTAAGGTATAAAAACTTATAATACTTTACTTTTAGCTAGCTATTAGTATTAAATTCATACATACTTTAGACTTATAATTCATAGCTTTATATTTTATCTTACTATATAAGAAATATATTTCTATAATCCATAATATAACTAATATATATATATTCCTCTAATTTAAAATAAGTATAGTATTATTTAACTTCTTAGTATCTTATTACTATCTACTTAGTATTAATAAAGTTAATAGATTTATTTAGCTTATTACTTTTAAAAGTAGTAATAACTAGAATAGTTATAAACTTATATAAGTTTACTTATACCCCTTATTTTATATTAGTTTACTAGTATAATACTATTAGAGTTCCTATAGTCTTTTAGCTTCTATCGCGATATCTCTAGCTTTTAAAATAAAAATATTAAATATCTCTATCTCCTTTTTCAAACTAGGGTATAAATAGTAGAAATAAATAAAAGTTTCTCTTTTTATTTAATTAGATCTAGGTATACTTAAATTCTAATATAGTATTAATTATTTAGTATAATACTATATAAGTAATTAATATTCTCCTGATTATATTTCTTTAAACTTCTACCTATATAACTATTCTTATATCTCTAGGTTAATATACTATTAATAAGTAAATATAATAAAGTTAGTTTAGGTAAATTTATCCTCTAAACTAGCTTTATAGTTTCTCTATTCTATCTAAAGTTAAAGTACTAGTTTTATAAATATTTACTAGATCTATTAATCTACTATACTACCTAGTTAGATCCGGTAACTATCCTTAATAATAATAATTTAGTTATTAACCTATTTAACTATAAATTCTTCCCTTAGTTATTCTATAATTATACAAAAGTAATTTCTCCTAATTTTTAAATACTCTAAAGGCTACTAATTACTTAGCTAATTATAAAATAAAAACTATAATTTATTCTTTATAAACTTCTTACTAGTTTTATATCTACTTTTAATATATTACTATCTATAACTATATAGTCTTAAATATTTTACTTATAATATTTACTAGATCTAATCTAAGTAAGAATAGTATCTATAATAATACTTAGGATTACTTATTAAATCTAGGTATTAATTACCGAAAATTTAATAACTATTTAGTTTTTAAGAATATAGTAGAAATTACTTTACTTTTTCTTCTTATATTAGGAAATAAGTATTCTCTCTTATAAGATATATCCTATATAATATCTTCTAATAATTACCCCTTCTTAATATCCTCGATATATTATTAGTAAAAGTTTATATTAATACTAAATTTTGGATTATCTTCAGTAATATATAAGAAATATCTTTTTTTAGAATTACTTTTCCCTAAAATAATTATCTTATTATTACTATTACTTTACTTATAAGAGGGGCCGATAGTTCGCTCTCTACTATAACTATTAGTAGATATATTATTCCCTAAAGTATAACTTTAGCCTTCTTATCCCCCTACTAATTATTATAGCTAGCCCCTAGTTAATCTAAGGCTAAACCCTTTATAGCTATAGTAACTAGTATACCTGCCTTATATTAACCTTTTCAATAATAAATAACTAATAACTCTTTCCGTAATAACCTTATGCCTTTATACCCTTATAGCTATATATGATTCGAATATCTCGAGATATTTAATTATTACTAACTATAAATACTCTATTCAAATATTTATTATAACTTTAATATCTATAACCTTAATATTTCCTAGACTAAACTCTACTTACCTTTAAGACGAGACTTTATATTACTAATAGGAAAGTTCTCTATTATTAATATAAGCTAATTTATAATCTCTATATAAGTATAGTATAACTTAGCTTACTCTTATTCGTAAATAATTTTAATATATTAAATATAACTAATATATAAATAATACTTATATAGATATAGATATTTCTAGTATAGCTAGATAGCTTTTAAAACCCCTATAATTACGGTATTATAATACTCTAAAGTATCTAGTAGCTAATATTATAGTAAAGTATTAATATTAGGGTATTATCTAATCGATACCTAGTCGCCGATATTATTAGCTTAGTATAGTAGTTTATAGGATAACTAGACGATTTTCTTTTAAATATCTATTAGCTATTTTTTAATTATAATATTTAGAAGAATTTTATTAAGGCTTAATCTAATATATTAATAGTTTTAATTTTAATAATTATAGCTAGATATCTCTATATTTATTTTATAATTATTCTTTTATAAGTAGTTATATAGATTTCGAGGAAATTTTAGTTCTATTATAAGAATTATAGAAGAGTAATAGATTACGGAATACTTAGCTTTTACGTCTTAAAGTAAGTATTCTATTTTATTCTATTTTTAAAAGGTTTAAAAAAGCTCTTAACCCTATAACTTTATAATTTTAGTAATTACTTTTAGCTATATATATTAAGCTTTAGCTAGTCTCGATAAAGTTCTTTTTATATAGACTATTACTA
>RYZW01000853.1:0-22912 GCA_004367215.1 Colletotrichum trifolii | reverse complement strand
ATAATAAGACTAGATATTATTTATATAGTAAACTTATTATTATACTTTAACTAAAACCCTTTAGATAAATACTATATTAAAGCTAAATGAATAATATAATATTTTAATAAGATAAAGAATTTCTATTTTAAGTTTAGCTATAAAGCTAGTAATCTATTTAATAGCCTTATTATTGCTATAGATACTAGTTTTGCGGATAATGGTAATAATTAAAAAAGCTCTTAAGTATATACTATACGTCTGTTCGGAAACTTGATAATATAGTAAGCTAATAAATAAGACATTATTACTACTTTAATAACTAAAGTAGAGCTTTTAGTACTATTTTAGGTTACTTAAGAAGCTATTTTTACTAATTACTTTACTACTATAGTTTAAATAAACCTTATAATGAATATATTCGGTAAAAGTAAAATATATAAATTTTACCTAGCTATCTAAATCTAATATAATAACTAGTAAATAATATATCTTATAATAGCTGAAATAGTTTAACTATATACGAAGTTAAAGTATATAGATTTTTATAATTACTAGTTATACTTAAAAGTTTAGTAAGAGCGTTTTAAGATTAAATATATATTTTTAGGGGATTTTATAGCTAATAGTTTTACGAAGCTTCTCTAAAATTACTAGTTTAGTATTTTTATTACTTAGATTAATATAATAGATTAGTTACACTATTTAAAGTTATAGTAAGAGGAGGAATTTCAAGATATCGGGGGTACTAGAAATACTATACTTAAAATACCTCCTAATAAATACAAAATACCTAAATAATCTAAAAATAGTACTACTCTTCTTACTATAGGGGTAGAAGTTTAATAAAAGGTAATAGGGTTATTTAGAATACTTCTTACGAGATATAAATAAAGTATTAATAGTATTATTCGAAAGCTTAGCCTATAGGTAAAGCCTTCGAGGCTAAAGGGGTATATTAAGAATAATATGTTTAAGTAGTAGAGTTTTTACTAGAAGAAACCTCGGCTATAGTACCGTTTCTATAAGCCTCGCTTTACTTAAACCACTTAAAATAAAGCTTCGTGTAATATATTTAGCCACGTTTAGTTATATATAATACATACTAGATTTTGCCCCCTAATTATGTGTAATATTTATTTAGATATTGTAAGGAAGAATATGTTAAGAATAGGGTTAGTATATTAGTCGCTTAGTTATTAGTTATAGTTATAGTTAGACTATATTAGTCTAACTAAAATCACTACAAAATCCTGAGTAGACTAAACTAGGCTAGTATTAGTTACTTATATAAGTGATTGTAATTAGATTTACTTGACTAACTAGTTACCTAGACTAGTTAAATATATTTTTAATATATTAAGAGAAAGTAATAAAAATACTATATACTAATTAAAGTTGAATTAAAACAATATTAATTAAATAATAACTTCCATATAAATATTAATTTATAATAATTAATAGGTATATCATAAAGCTCATTATTAAGGATTTACAGTTACTTTAAAAAGGTTTATATAGAAGATAGTATATTTTTAGTTACTTCTGCTCTATACCTGAAATAGTATCTAAGCTCTTTACCCTATAAATAGATTTAACTGTACACTTTACCTAATAATAGTATTTATACTAATACTAGCTTATAACTAATTGAAATAGTAATGAAATTACTTATTATTATAAACAATTATATCCCCCAGTTCTAATATTTAACCCTATAGTAGTAGAAAACCTTATAGTAATAGTTAGGGAGAACCTTATTGAGGTAAAAGATAGTATATATATATATATATATTAAAAGAGGTATTACCCGCTTGATATAGTAGTTTAATATCTAGCTAGCTCTTACTATCACAATAAAAGTAGTAGGTTTAAATCCTATAGTAGGTAAGTAGAACTAGTAAGTATATATATATTTTTCCGATTACGTAAACTATATAGTAACTACTACTAGGTACTAGTTCCTACTAATAGCTATTAATAGTTACTATATAGTATACGTAATCAGAAAGTATATATATACTTCCTACTAATAGCTTTTAATAGCTACTATATAGTTTACGTAATCGGAAAGTATATATATACTTACTAGTAACTATAAATAGCTAGTAATAAGTATAACAGCTAGTTAGTATTAGTATTATATAATTATAATCCTTAAAGAGTAACCATAATAGATAAGTCTATACTTTTTCTATTTATTATTTATAATATTAAGTAACTATATTTACTATCTAAGGTTTCTCCGTTTAAATAGTTCCTTAGAACTAGTAATATCTATAAAGCTTAGAATACTAGGTATAGCTTCCTTTAAAGGGTTCCCGAGAAGCATATAACTTTAAATAGATGAGAGACCTTTAATACAACCAATAATTAAAAGAGGTATTATTATTATTTTTATTAAAGAGTAAAAATAACTAGAAGTAAAGGGATAAAATAGAGGTTTATAAGATTTATTTAGATTTCTAGAAGATTCGATAGACTACTAATTAATATTCTACTTCAAAGCTCTTTCTACTATTATACTTAATAGTAACTAGTAATATAATTAATTTATTTCTTAAGTATTCTAGTAGTTTCTATTATATTCCAGAAGTTTCTATTAAACTCTAGTACTTTCTATAGATTCTATTGATAGTAATAAGACTTATATAGTAATATATTTATATATGATATACTTACAAATAGTAATTATACTAATTACTATAAATAGAAATAATCGAAATATCTAGAATTTAGTAGAATTTAGTAGAATAATACTAGTAATAACTAGTAATAAAGTAATTCTAGATACTTCTATATAGTATTTTATTACTAATAGTATTATTAGCTATATATATGAGTTAATAATATAATAGAAACTCTTAGAATTTTATAGGAAAGTAATAGAAATAAAAAAAGAACTTAACTTTACCCCCTAAATTCTAGTTCTACTTTTCTTAAATAAGTAAGTATACTACTAAAACACTATAACTAATACTAAAAACCTCTTTTAACCTCCTTTTGCTACTATTATACTATTATATCTTTTATAAGAATATTATTATAATAGATTCTTTTATTCTAGACTCTTCTTAGGTTACTAGTTTTACTTCTACTACTAGTAATATTCTTATTAGTAGTACTACTAGTACTAGTTTTATAGATTTTTTATATAATAAAAAGAATTATAAGTTAGAACTTAATAGTAAATCTAGTAATTATATCTTCAAAAAAATTTATTTACTCGAATTCTTTTACCTAATAATTATATAACAGAGAGAGAAATATAAGTAAAATATACTACATAGGTAAATATACTCCTTTACTATATATTCCTTTAATATACTAAGTAGTATTATTTTACGCTAGGTTTATACTCAGTAATAGGATCTCTTAATAGGCGTATACTATACTATATAACTACTTAAACTTACTTTTCCCTTTACTTAACTATAGTTCTATACTTATATTTAAACTTTATATTACTAGGATATCTATTATTCTAACAGCTAAAACCTATATATAAGAATACTAATAGTCCCCTAATACCTATATTCTCTATAATAGTTTAATATAATCTCCCTTCTTAAAAATCCTATTTTTAAAACCTAATTATTAGGATACTAGTATAAGTTAGTAGTAATCTACTAATCCTCTAGTACTCTTTTTAATTAAAACCTAAATATCTATTCTAAGTTTTATATCTTAGCCTCTCAATAATAAATCCTAATTAATATTAATTTCCTAAGATATATTCTAATTATAGTCATATTCTAATTAATCCAAAATTCTTATATAAAATAACTAGTTCTTTTGTTTAATTATAGAAATACTAGAATAATTCTATCGTTACTTGTAGATATAAAAACCCTATATTTACTATAATTATAACTTCTTTTTCCTTATAGAAACTATATTAAACGTTTCTTAATTATAGCTTATAGGTGTTCTACTCTTACATATTCTATAGAATATTATTCTTACTATTTAGGTTGAAATAATATAGATTTTATAATTCTTTTAGTTTTAGAGATTAATATTATTCTTATCATTACTTTTATTATTCTTCTCTTAGTAACTTATAGATAACTTCTTAATTATTAATTCTACTATTTTCTATTTTAAAAAAACCCCTTAAGTATTTTTAACCAAAGAAAGGCTTTTTCTATTATTCGAATTTCTAATCTTATATATTAATTCTATTTCTGGGTTATTAATAATCATAATAATAATAATATAATATCTACCCCTACTACTCCTACTGCTCCTATTCCCCCTACCCCTATTCCACCCTACTATATCCCCCCATTCCTATTCCTACTAGAAAGCAAGCTACTACTATAAAGAAAGGAGCTATTAAGTTATCGTATACTGTTTATATATAAGTAAATAATAATAATACTAATAATAATAATAGCTTTATATACTTTATTCCTTATTACTATTACTTCTATTTTATAGTAGTTCAGAAACCTTTAAGTAACTCCCTATTATCCCTTATCAATAGTAAGACTACTAATATATTCTATTATTTATGTTTTCTTATTTCTACTAATCATTTTAGATACTAGTAATAAGTATTCTTGTTATATTGAAATCTAATATACCAATAGTTTTAATTATAATAATTGTCGCTAGATATTTCTATACTTATTTTAGAATTATTTTCTTATGAGTAACTATATAGATTCCAAGGGGAGTTAAGTTTTATTATAGAAGTTGTATAAGAGTAATAGATTAGAGTACCTAGCTTTTATATCTTAAAATAAGTTTACTATTCTATTCTATCTTAAAGAAATTTAAAAAGATTCTTAACTCTATAGCTTTAGTCATTTTTCTTTAGCTATATATATTAAACTTTAAACATCTCCCTAGATAAATTACCATTACGAGGTCTTCTACTATTATAAGGTTAAATATAAGAACTAGAAGTATAAATATCGATATACATAGGTAATTGTATTACTGTTTTGACTAGTTATAAGCTAGTATTAGTATATAGACTATTATCGGGTGAAATCTATAATAAATTCTAACTATAGAATAAAGAACTTAGATACTATTCTAGGTATAAAGCAATAGTAACGAAATAAAATATATTCTATACTTTATTAATAAGTATCATCTACAGTAGTATCACTTACTAGTCTAATAGTTAGGTTTGTAAGTTACTTTAATACTTAACTACTATCTATACTCTCTATATTTAAGGATATAATAGTTAAGATATTATCTTTTATAGCTATTATGAAGAGTATACTTATATAACTTGTAATAAGTAGATTAGTCCTTAGGTTTATAATTTATATTTAAAATATATCGTATTACTTAGTAATTTATATATTAATTATTTTTCTTATAAAACCTGGAATACGTATTGGTTAAATTTTAATTAAGTCTATTAGCGATTTAGTTATATTATTATCATTTAGATAAAATATATTATGTTAATAGTATATATAATAATTTCCCTATTCTTAAATTTAAAATGCTTTAGGACTTTCAAAAGAACTATTATTAATACTATTAATACACTAAAATTTTAATAGTAATATAATAGAATCTCTCTTTACTAGAAAGAGTATTTTAAAGCTTTTAATTTATGTTTTTATCTTTTTAACTCATCCTCTTATATATTACCCGCTTAACATAGTAGTTTAACGTCTAGCTAGCTTTAACTATTTTATAGTAATAGTAGTTAGTTCGAATCCTATAGCAAGCAAACGCGACTAGTAACTATATATTTTCTATTTAACCAAAGAATTTTTATTGCGTATCAGAAAAGACCCAAGTAGTAATTACTACTAACTATTGGCTTTTACTAATAGCTATTATCAGCTAGTAATTATTAGTAGCTATTAATAAATATTACTAGCTAGTAAGTATCAATATTATATGACTATAATTCTATTCTTGGGGATTGTATTAAAGGTTTTTGATCTATTTAAAATCATATACTTCTCGGGAACCCTTTAAAGGAAACTATACCTAGTAGTTAGCTTTTTACTTTATTTACTTTTTAGATATTACTAGTTCTAAGGAATTATTTAAATAGAGAAAACCTTAGGTAGCAAATATAGTTAGTTAATATAATAAGTAATAAATAGGGAAAGTATAAGCCTATCTATTATAGTTACTCTTTAAAGATCATAGTTACGTAATACTAATACTAGCTAGCCTATAATACTTACTACTAACTATTACTATTAATAGTTACTAGCTATTAATATTAATAGCTATCGGCAGGTACTAATAGCTAGTAGTAGTTACTATATATAGTTTACGTAATCGGAAAGTATATATATATACTTACTAGTTACGCTTACTCGCCGCAGGATTCGAACCTACTACCTACTATAATAGTAAAAGCTAGCTAGACGTTAAACTACTATATTAAGCGGGATGACTATAATCCTATAATAAATAACTATAATAAATATAGGCTATATATACTTCTTATCTATTAGATATTATATTAACTAACTATATTCACTATTGAAAGTTTGCTCTGTTATAAGAATAGGTATAGTACTAAGTCTACTATAAAGCTATACTAGTTTGGATAAAGCCTAACTACTTTATTTACAGACGTTTAAATACTCTTTTCAAATCTAAAGAGAATATACTTTTTAATAGTTTATATTCAGAATATATATCATGTTTTTTATTTATCATAGTTATAAGTTTGGTAATATTTGATCTATCTCTAAACTATTCTGAAGTAATAAATATAAAGCAAACTCTTTTCAATCTATCTTATTAAGTCTTCAATAAACTACTTAAAAGAAATATATTTAATTATTAGTAGTTTCAAGATGATAGTAAAGTTATTTAGTAATTTCTATTTTAATTATTCGTATGCTATACGCTAATTCTATAAGATTAGCTACGATATTTAGAAATATATTAATCGAAATATTAAATCTAATTTAGATATCTTACAACGAATTAATATATTCAACTTTAATTATTAGCTTAGTTCAGAAAGTACTACTTAATTAACAACTATAATTATTAAATTTTCTATTCTTAAAACTAAATTTATTTTTCATTATTTTATAGTAGACTTTAAGTTTTAAATAGTTTAGGAATCTATTCATAAGGAAGTAAAGATATATTATAGTATAATCTAGATTTAATTTAATACTACTATTAATAATAGTTTTCGAATATTAATATAAATAGAACTCTTTAACAATAATAATATTTCTTTTTAAGTTTGTCTAAGAACTCTAAAATACTACTATACTTAGAATAACTTAGTTATATAAAAATAAATTAGAATAGAATATAAGATAATCCTGAAGAAAACTAATCTAAATATTTCTAATTTAATATTGTATAATACATAGTATACTATTTACCTCTAAGTTATTATATACTAGATCCCTAAAATCTAGGGAAGTTTTATAGTTAAAGAGTAGTTTTAAATATTTAGTTAATATAACTCGCCTACTTTAGCTATAGTTTAGTATTAAGATATTTTTAAACGAGAAATTATAAACTTAGAAATCAAGAATCTGATTAATATAGAGAAATCTGTTCTATTCTATAAAAGATAAAAAGGGAAAGGTTAAAAATCGAATAACCTTAGTACTAATATAGAGTACTAAATAAGCCTAGATTATTTTAAAAATATCTATAAAAGTATAAACTATTACCACGAGGTCTTCTACTACTATAGGGTTAAATGTCGGAACCGGGGTATAATTGTCTATAATAATGGGTAATTTCATTACTGTTTTAACTAGTTGTAAGCGTATTAGCACGAATGCTATTATCGGGTAAAAGTTATAGTTAAATCTATATATAGGGTGAAGAGCTTAGATACCATTCCAGGTATAGAGCAAAAGTAACTAAATATCTATAAAGGCTAAAAGGCTAGATAGTTTATAATATTCTCTATAAATAAGCCGAAGAGGTAAAGGTATAGGAGACCTTTTTAAATAGCTAGAAGAAGTAGTATAAGTTACTACTTTATTCTTTTTAGAAGCTATCTTAACCTCTTTAATAGGTTTTTTAATAGACCTATTAGTAGATCTAATAGTAGATCTAATAGTAGATCTAATAGTAGATTCCTTTAGTTAATGTGCTATAGTAACCTCTAGAGATTTCTTCTTTTTAGAAGGTAAATCTTCCATATTAGAATTCTTTTAGGCCTACTATGAAAGCCTGACTCTTTAGGCTTAAAGCCTGAAAAATCTTTCTTTAGCGATAAATAAGAAAAACCTTACTATAAATTAAGAGTAGTTAAGGGCTTAATCTTAACGTTAAATAACATATTATTGTTAATAAAACCCCTTCTATTATAGTATAATATTCCAGAAAAAGTATTTATTAGAAATTACGGAATATAGAGGGTATTAGTTAACTTTATAGTATTTATAGAACCCTTATAGTAAAGAGGTAGTCCTATAGTACTAATACTAGTAGGGTTTACAGAACCAGCACCTATAAATATAAGCTATAAGCTCTATATAGTAGTTAAATCAGTAAAAGAGTAGGTACTATTAGCTATATAAATAGTGGCTCTAGTATTATATAACTACCGATTTTTATTCGATTTAACCTTAGGAGGTTTTTTCGAATAGTTCGGGTTTTCATTAAACCTATAAGGCTTGTCGGTAGGCCTGTAGTGGATACTAATTACTAAAGATAGAGTATATTTAGTACCTGAAAGCTCTATAGCATTAGAAGCTATAGTAGTCTATTAAGCCTTATAGGGTAGTTTTTTACTCTATTTAGAAAGCCTAGGGTAACTATTTTTAGAAGACTTCTTCTTCTTTTTATAAAGCCTAGAGTAATCTTTAGAAGAAGATTTCTTTATGGTAGTACTAAAGAAGTTTTTAGTATTATAAATAAGGCTTTTAGATCCATTTTTGAATTTTTCGGATCCTTTAGAAAAGTTAAGTATAAAATCCCTTCTATAAGGCTTTTTTATAAAACCAGTTCACATAGAAGTATCGATTTCTCTATAATCTTCATCTAAAATATCAGCTATAAGAGCCTCTAAAGTAAGGGGCTTTTTTAGCCTTAAATTAGACCTTTACCGCTCTGCCTATATAAGGTAAGAATACTATAAGGCTTCTATAAAAACGGTTTTTTAATCAATATCAGCAATTTTAATACCTATAATAGCCAACTTAGATAAGTAGCTTTTAAAAATACTAATAAACTCTATAAGAATATCGAAAGCTTCGGATTTAATAGAATAGAATTCGAGATATAGTTATTAATATAGTAGTAGACCAGAACCTTCATAATTAGCTTTAAATAAAGCTATAGCTCTATAAGGGTTTTATAAATCGAAATTAAAGCTTAAAAGCTTTATATTAATATTTTACCGAATAATTAATAAAGCCTAAATTTTTATTCTTTAGATATAACCTTATAAGCCTCCTTATTTTCGAAACAATTAAATAAATATAAAAGCTTAAAATAGAGCTTTAAGGAGTAAAACTAAGTAGACCAGTTTTCAGCCCCTATAAGCCTTTATTTTTCAGGTATTAAACAGCCTGTAATAACCTTAATTACTTCAGCTATAGCTATTAATATAGCGAAGTAAATAGCTAAAAGGCTCTATAAATAGCTAAGAATTTAGCTATAAATAAGCTAAAATACTACTCGATAGCTAAGTAGTAATACTGATATAGAAGATCAGTAAATAGCCTAAATACTACTTAATAGCTAAGTAGTATTACCGATAAAATAAATTGGATTTTCAAAGGCTAAAGTACTACTAAGAATAGTAGTAATAATACTAATATAATAGGTTAGTAGTTCGATTTTCGAAATAGTTTCGATTTCGATTCAATTTCGATTTCAGTTCGAATAAGTCGAATATGTCGAATAAGTACCCTATAAAAGTAGTATGGTAAGGTCGAAATAGTGACTCTAGGATTACTAGAAAGTTGAAAAGAAGAAGCTTGGATAACTGAATATATATAATATCTTTATATTAAATATTGCATTAACCGATAAAGATAGTCGAAATTTTTTGAGATATATCGGATAATTTGATTAATAAGTTTCGCTTTACTCGATAAAGTAGATCTCGAGATTAGATAGAATAATAAAACCCTAGGCTTATAACCTATTGAAAAGTAAGTAGCTATATAGCCTACAAATTAATAAAGTAATACTTTATATTAAATATATATTTATAAGATATTCTCAGGGGAAGAGAAAATAGAATAAAAGAGTGAATAATCGTTATATTTAGTAAAAGAATATTATTGTTAGTTTATCTAAATATATACTAAAAGAGGGTATAGAAGTTTTCTTTTATAGTATTATACTTAGTTCTAGAATATTCTAATTAGTAATTATTAGAATATTCGAGTAATATAGGCTTGCGTAAGTAATTACGAATCCAAAGTTAATTACTAGCAAGTACCCTGTAAAAAGAACGAGGTAGAATATTCCAGAGAATATTCAACGGTAAGTCGAGTACTACTATAGGGTAAACACCTACAACCTAACATTTGAACAATAATGTTTAATAGTTATAAAGTAGTTTATATTACTAATTTAATAGACTTTTTCAAAAAGAGACTTTTTAAGTTAAATAAAGGGATAGATATAGTTTAATATAGTGAGGTTAATTGTTTTATAGTTAAAGAGAATAAGAGAATTATTAGAAATATTTTGAATAATCTAAAAAAAGAATATGTTAGACTTAATATTAGATGATAATATATATATTAAAAGACTTCTGTGTTAATACTATTTTAAAAGTTCTATTTCTTAATACAATTAAAATCTAGTATATAGAACTAGATTATACTCTCAAATTTAGCTTCATTGATTATTTCGTATTATAAGATGATTACTTAAAAAATATAATCTCGTTTTCCTCGAATATATATTAGCTTTAAACTATTTTATAGTTTATTTAAATCTTTCTAATATTATGTCACAATTTTAAGTATACTATTTTCTTAATTGTATTTCAGAATAGCTTTCCTAGAAATATAATCTAATAATTTTTAAATGTAATATTTTAAATCAAAGTATCTTAGATAGAATACTTTTAAGTATGAAGTTTTCAATATTTAAAAAGTAAAAGTTAAAAGATTAAAATAACTAGGTTATTTGTATTATATAAAAGCTTCCTCTTGATAAATTATTTCTCAATAAATGTGGAATTATACTTAATTTATTTATTGTATTATATTTGCTTAGGATTTATTCAATTTCCTTAGGATATATAGAAGTAGCTCTTAAATACTTAATATTTAAAATAAACCTTTTAATGTATTTTCTATATCAATACTATTTAATAAAACTTAGAATTTAGTTTTTTCAATAATAATCAAATTCAAAGAATAGAAAATAAAATAGACAAGTCTTTTAATCTATAAGATGTAATAAAATATCAAAGGAATAATAATAGTATGTAATTATAAAACTAGTTATAAAAAGCAAAATAGAATAAAAGATTAATCTTAAGCTATTTCTTTCTTATATTAAATATTTGACTGAAGTAAATAAGTATATTAGAAGAAGGAATTACCTATTATTATAGATAATTATATTCCTAGTTCTAATACTTAACCTTTTACTAATATAAGACCTCGTAGTAATAGTCTATACAGGGAAAGATTTATTAAGACTAGGGCTTGATATATGTGGCTGAAAGTAATTACTAAGGTTGTAGGGTTGAGAACGTTTTTAAACTTCTTAAAAATAGAATAAAAAAGAGTACTTCTAAGAGCTAGGTATTTTATAATCTATTACTTTTCTATAACTTTACTTTTATAATAAAACTAAAATGTCCTCGAAATCTATATAACTATATATAAGAAGATAACTATAAGATAAGTATAAGGATATCTAGCTATAACTATTATAACTAAAACTATTAGTATATTAAACTAAGTTTTAATAAAATTATTCTAAATACTATAATTGAAAAGTAATTTTATAGCTACTTATAAAAAGATAACTATAAGATAAGTATAGAGATATCTAGCTATAACTATTATAACTAAAGTTATTAGTATATTAGACTAGGTTTCAATATATCTATTCTAAATATTATAATTAATAAGGAGTTTATAGATATATAAAAGGAAATTATCTAGTTATCCTATAAACTACTATACTAAGTTAATAATATTAGAAACTAGGTATTGATTAGATAATACTTTAATATTAATACTTTACTATAATACTAGTTATTAGATATTCTAGAATATAATAATACTATAATTATAGGGGTTTTAAAACCTATTAAGCTATACTAGAAATATTTAAATTTATAAAAGTATTAATATATTAGTTATACTTAATTAAAATATTAAAACTATTTACTAATAAGAGTAAACTAAGTCTTACTATACTTATATAGAGATTATACATCAGCTTATATTAGTAGTAGGGAACTTTTATATTAGTAGTATAAAATCCTATCTTAGGGGTAAACAAAACTTAGTAGGAATATAAAATTTATAAATATTAAAGTTATAATAAATATTTAAATAGAACATTTATAGCTAGAAGTAATTAAATATCTTGAGATATTCGAATTATATATAACTATAACAGTGAAAGAATATAAAGGTATAAAGTTATTATGAAAGAAAATTTTAATTATCTATTATCTATAAAAAGGTTAATATAGGGTAAGTATACTAGCTATTATAATTATAAGGAATTTAGTTTCGGATTAACTAGGGGCTAGCTATAATAGTTAATAATAAGGTAGGAGAGCTAAAATTATATTTCAAGGAGTAATATATCTACTAATAGCTATAGTAGAGAGCTAGCTATTGGCCTCTCCCATTTATATGTAATATAAAATATTAAAATTAAAATAATAGTTATAGAAAATATAAGCTTTAGTCTGGAGGACATTATAGAGGTTTCCTTTATATTATATATTTTTATTATAAGGTTTCAAAAGGTTTATAGTATATTGAATAAATAAGATTTCAAGTAAAGTCGTAGAAAATGAACACATAAAATATTCAAGTTACTAAGAATATTTTATATATTACGTTTATCTTAGTATATTCCTTATTAGTAAGAAAGCTCTATATTATATAGTTTAGAGATTAGTAATCTTATCAGTAGTAGTAGAAGTTATATATCCTATATAAGTAGTAATAGAAACTAAGTATCTTATATAATGTTTTTAAATATTAGCTAAATACTAACTATAAGTATTACTTTGTTAACCTTAGATTTAGTAGTATAAAAGGGTAATTCTAGCTTTTTATTCTTTTTAAGAAAGCTATTAAATTATTTAAAATAATATTTAAAATTAATCTTAAGACTAAAGATATACTTCTTTATATGTTTTAACTCTACGGGAATCTAATTTTAAAAAGCTTTATATTAAGTAAGTTACTATAATACTATATAGATCCTCTTATTGTTTATGTTAATTTGAATTCTATAGTTGATTAAATATTCCTAAAAATAATAAATCATATATCTATTGATAAGTTATCATATCTCTATAACTATTTATTAAAATCTATTTTAAAATAGTTAAGGAATTCGTAGTTATATATTTTTAGGAAGTTATGATAATAGACATAAAAACTATATAAATAGTAATATCCTTTTGTATTTACTTCTATAAAATTACTATAGTTAAATTTAAAGGTCTTTCTAAAAGAATCTATATTAATATATGACTTAAGTTTTTCTAGGATTATATAATTATTATTAGGGTTATTTAAACTATTATTATAATAAAGCTTAATCTAAAATTTAATTTAGAATCTAGTTAAGATATATTAGTAAAGGGGGTAGAGAGTGTCTTTAGAAAGAGGAAAGTTTTTAAGAGGAGATAAAGGTTTTAAGATACCATATAAATCTCTTGAATATAGGACATATAGGATACTATAAGTTTTATATATTATAAGAGTCTAATAACATTCTAAAGGGGTTATTCTATTTATTCAATAGTTTCTATTTAGTACTGAAAAGTATTATTTAAGTTTACGTTTTTAGTATTTCATAGAATACTTTTAACTAGACTATTTTGGGGTTGTATTGAAGGTCTCTAATCTATTTAAAGTCATATACCTCTCCGGGACCCTTTAAAGATAGTTATACCTAGTTATCAGCTCTTACCTCATTTACCCTAAAGATACTAGTACTAAGGAACTATTTAAATAGAGGAAACCTCAGGCAGCAAACGCGGTTAGTTAATATAATAACTAATAAATATAGAAGGTACATTATAAAGGGAAAGTATAGGCTTATATCTATTATAGTTACTCTTTAAAGATTATAGTTATATAATACTAATACTAGCTAGCTGGCAGTACCTATCGCTAGCTATTAATAGTCGCTAGCTATTAATAGCTAGTAATAGCAAGTACTAATAGCTAGTAGTAGTTACTATATAGTTTATATAACTAGAAAGTATATAGCTACTAGTCGCGCTTGCCTACTATAGGATTCGAACCTACTACTCTTGCCGTAAAACGGTAAAAGCCAGCTAGACGTTAAACTAGTACGCCAAGTGGGTCTAGACTATTTTAAAAATATATAGTTAATTTTTTAGTAATAGTTTTAATACCCGCTTAATGTAGTAGTTTAATATCTAGCTAGCTTTTACTATTACGGTAAGAGTAGTAGGTTCGAATCCTATAGCGGGTAAGCGTAACTAGTAAGTATATATATACTTTCCGATTATGTAAACTATATAGTAACTACTACTAGCTATTAATACCTACTAATAGCTATTAATAACTAGTAACTATTAATAGCTATTAATACCTACTAATAGCTATTAATAACTAGTAACTATTAATAGCTAGTAATAGCTACTACTAGCTAGCTAGTATTAGTATTATATAACTATGATCTTTGAAGAGTAACTATAACGGATAGGTTTATACTTTCCCTATTTATTACTTATGATATTAACTAACTATATTTACTACCTGAGGCTTTCTCTATTTAAACGGTTCCTCAGAACTAGTCGTATCTATAGGGTTTAACGTACTAAGTATAGCTTCCTTTAAAAAATTCCCCGAGAGGCATATAACTTTAAATAGATTAGAGACTTTTAATATAACTACTAATAATAGTTTTAATAAGAAAATTAGTAAATAATTTAAAGGCCTTTAGTAAAGAATCTAAATAAAAAAAAGAATATTTTTAAAATATCTAAGTTAATATTTATAATCTTTCGTTTTATATAAACTTGAAATAAGAAGCTTATAATTATTTCCTCTAATATAAAAAACCTTACTAATCTATAATATAGTAGTAATAGATAAATTAACTACTGATGAGTATGAGTTTATCTAGTATGGATAATTATATATTATATCTAATCTTATTATATAAATATAAAAAGGTTCTAGTATTTATTATTACTATTATTACTATATTCTATACTTATATATATAGCTATATAAAACTTAAGATTTATAATATAATAATTATTTACTAATTATTATAATACTAAGCTATAACTATTAATAGGTATTCCTAGTAAGGTATATACGTATATAGCTATATGTACTATATACCTATAGAGGTATATAGCTAGATATTATATATATATATAGAGGTATATATACTATACGCAGTAGTGTATACTATACAGTATAGCATTACTGATAATACTATAAAGATTTATCTTAGGGGTAAGTAAAGCTTGGTAAGGATATTAAAGTTACAGATATCGAAATTACAATAGATATTCGAATAGAGTATAGTTAGTAGTAATTAAATATCTCGGGATATTCGAATTATATATGAATAGTTATAAAAGTATAAAGATATAAAGCTATAAGAGAATGAAAGTATAAGGTTATTGTAGAAAGAATTAATAGTTGTTTATTATTAAAAAGATTAACGCGGAATAGGTATAATAGCTGTTATAGTTACGAGGGTTTTAGCCCTAGATTAACTACAGGCTAGTTATAATAGTTAGTAAGGGGGTAGGAAGGCTAAAGTTATACTTGAGAGGGTAATATTTGTACTAATAGTAATAGTAGAGAGTAACCTATTAGCCCCTGCCTAATAAAATGTTTATAATAATATTTTAATATATATTAAGAATTGTAATAAATTGATCTTAGAAGCTATCAAATACTACGAAATAATCAAAATTATTAACTTACTAGGGTTACTACCTATAAGTCTAAATCTAGTACAATAATAGTTTAAACTATTACTAGTATTACTACTAGAACTATTTTCAAATTTACTTCCTAATCTAGCTATTAATCTATTTACTAATTTCTGTTTTTTTATTTCTAAATGTAAAGAATTATTAGAAGCCTTTAGTTATATTTAATGAAGTATGTAGAGTGGTATAATTAAAAAAAATAGAAGTAGAAATAATATCAAGTGTCCACTAAAATTACTACTAAGGTTATTACTAAAATTACTATTAATAATAAGAGGAAAGAGTAATTTAGAGTTTAATTTACTAAATAGATCATTTAAGAAATTACTTTAGAATTATGAGTTTAAATTAGAATAAATTAGACCTTTCAATCCCCTCCATAGATATAATCTCTTTAGAGAAGTCTATATAAGAACCTAAGAATATCTATACAAGTATTAAATAATTTATTAAATTAGTAAAGCTCTATATAGATAACTCTAAATATGGCTCATTAGTAATTCTTAAGAACATATTGTAATTCCTCTATAGCATTACTAATAATTTGTATATAAAAAGTAATAACCAGTGTTTTAATATTATTAGTATAAATTAGAAAAGTAGATTATCTTTTAAGAATAAGTTTTAAAATATTTATTTTAATTACTAACAAAGAACCTAAAATAGTATGCTATATAATAAATAATATCAATAATGAATTATATATATAGATATTTACTATAAAAGCTATAAATTCTATAAAGTAAGTTTAATATTATAAATTAGAAACTCTTAAAATTATTTATAATACATTGGATTAAAGGTTTACAGTAGGGATTTTAATATTTAGATTAAATATAGAAAAGGATAAATAGATTAAACTCCTAGTAAAATACTAAGATAAATAAGCAAAAAGTGTAACTTTTAGAAACTAGGAAAACCTAGGAAGGCAATCTATATAGAAAAAATAAATTGAACTTTAAAATATTATAAACTAAAATAATAGATCTATAGATTGACTATATAAACTGTAGATTAACGTATTAAATTCATTTTCTAGGTTAATTTACTTTTAATAACTATATTATATAAATAAAAACATAATCTATTATATTAATTAATTTAACAGAAACCTTTCTGGTAATGTAGAATCTTTTCTTACAGAATAAGAAATAAAATAAACTTATAAGGAAATATAATTAATTGAAACAAATAAACTAAAATAAGAAAAATAAGGAAAGTAACTAATAATTAATATCTTAAACTAGATCTAACCAATAAAAATAGTACTTAGAATTTTATTAATATCTCAATAATTAACCTAGATAATCAAACCAATTATACAATGAAAAGAAACATAAAAAAGAAACCTGGTAATAGTATAATCCTTATAATATAACTAATAATCATAAACCATCTTTAGATTCTAATAATAATGATCTAGAGTTTATAATAGGAATTATTCATAGTATTTCTAATAAATATATATTAGATAGCTATTAAGAACTATTATAATCTTAAGATAATGTCTTTGTTTGTATAGAATACCTTGTTATAATAAATCTATAAATAAAAAATATAAAGAAAGAGAATCATACTATAAAGATTACTAAAACAAATTAAGTTTTCTTAGGTAATAGTTCATTAGAATTAGAACTTCTTTTCACTATAATATTTTCAACTACCCTATATGAAACTACTTATATTTATATCAAAGTAAGAAGTATACTAAGTAATATAATATTCAATATATATGTATTAATATAAAAGTTCCAAAATCTTTGTTTGAAAGAATAGACTACAGTAATGATTAAGCTACTAATTCAACTTAGATTTAACTATATAAATATTAAAAATAAGATGTTTATTAATCATTAGATAGGTGATATTTTTGCTATTCTATTAAAGAATAATTAATAATTCTTTTAAAATAGCGAGATTTAATATTAAGACCTAGGTAATTAAAAGCTTAATATTAGAGTCCTATCAAGTCAAGATTTTAATATCTCTAATAGAATTAATGTTCTTAATACTAAAGGAATTATGAAGATTAATTTATATTAAAACCTTGAAATCTTAGTATAATCATATATTAAGAGCATATTTCATATTTATCTAGTAAGATTAGTTAAGAATCTAATAATCTTCCTAAAAAGCTTAGTATATATTATAGCTAATATCTTATAATATTTAAAATTAAGATATTTATATTTTAATATACCAATAATAGTATAACTAATATAATAATAAATCAATAACTTTTAGTAGTTATATTCAACTATTGATTAGATAACTAAAGAATTGTAAGAAGCTAGAAACTTAGATATATTTCGACTAGTAAATACAAGGAAATGAGAATTTATAACTTGGATAAAAATAAAACTTTACTTTTTAATTATCTTGATAAGAAAAACCTTTATTTAACTATTACTAATAGGCTATATTAAAACTAAAAGCTAGGTTTAAAGTTCAACTCGAATACAAATACTATTTTCATATTATAATAACTTAGAATTTATAATTACTTTAAGACGTTTGTTTAAAAAGCTCTAAAGACTATTACTAAATCCTTAGTTTTTTAAACACTAGAAAAAGAGATTAATATAGCAGAATATAAGAAAATTACTATACTATTAATAGGAAACTACTACAAAAAGGAAATTATTTAGTATTTATACCTAGTCGGTCAAGAAAGTTGGACGTTTCTAAATAAAAGACTTAATGGAATATATAAAAAAGCTAATTGAGATAAGTTAATTTATAAATAGCTTACGAAGTATTTATTTCTATAGCTTAAAGAATAGTTAATAGGAAGAAGAAAATATAAATAGTTATAGATTTAAGAGTAATTAATAAAGTTACTATTCGAAATACATATTTTATATTATTCTAATCAGGGATTATATACAAAATCCGTAAGAAGAAGTCTATAATAATAATTAATACTAAGTAATACTTTTATTAAATATTAATTATCAAAAGATACCAAGAATAACTAATAATTTGTAACTATTTCTTAGGGAGGTCCCCTTAGCTTTCTTTAGGCTCTACTGCTGCAGCTTCTTTTCTTCCTCTAGTAACTACCCTAATACACGACGTATTAACTATATATAGTTACATCTACAAGTTATAAGCCTAGGGGTCCCCTAGGGGGCTTTCTTTACCCTATAAAACTATTCAGAACCTTTCTTTTTACCTCTTTTATATCTATTATAATATTTTCTTTGATTTTCTACGAGAAATAACCTAAAAACGATACTTCTTTCTAATTAATATTGATAGTAGATCTTTGTATACTATATATACTTTCCTAATTATATCAAATAATAACCCGTCTTTATGCCTAATTAGGTTGAATACAAGCTATATTAACTAATAATAATATAGGAAAATTCAGCGATTTTTAGGCTTACTATTTACTCTCTTACACTTTAATAGTAAATCCGACTTTTAAGTTTTCTCAGTATTACTTATTAATTTATTAAATGTATGTATTATAACTAGGTAAATTTATCTTTTTAGCCTTAATCTATACTATCAATAGGGATTCCCTATTTTACTTATTTCTTCCTTTTCTTAATATATGAGTTATATGTAACTATGAAGGTTTTATCTTTATCCTTTATAGCGAAAAGAACTACTACTATTAGCTCTCTATAATTAAAGCCTTTCTTGATGAAAATAATGTTTTTAAATGTATTAAATCTAATATCTCTACACCTACTATCCTTACGACTTATAGTAATAATAATATCTATAGATAGTAATATAAGGGATGTATAATTACCTATAGTATTCTTATGAACAATATTAACCTTATTATACCTTACTTTAAGAATACTAACTGAGACATTATAATTGATAGTTAATACTTTTTTAAGCTTTTATTAAAGATTAAGACTTTTATCCCTAAGCTTTCAGGTAAAATTATTACTAATCTTGTTTATAAGTATACTGCTTTTAATACTAGTAATACTTAGGTTCTCTTCAAATATCTCGAGACTTTCTATTATATCTAATAAAACCTTAACACTTTTATTAATAACTAAGATATTATGTATATCTATTTTCTTCTAAACTTAATTTATAATAAAGTTAGTCTAAAAGTTACCTTTTGATAAATATTAAATTATTAATTCTAGTAAAGCTATTATATAGAACTTTATTAATAATATATATAATAAAGTTATTAGATTCAAGTTTTATAATAAGTATAGCTCTTTTAGTACTAAAAAGAAATTGATAGGTATATTTACTATAGTATAAACTATAAAACTTCTAACTACTATTTTACTTATCCCGAGTTTATTTCTAGTAATTATAAGTATTATAAGATATTTCTCTAGAACAATTCGTATTACTACTATACTAATACTTATTATAAACTTAATTATCTTAACTACTAGACTAGTATTCTAATTCGAGGAAATATAAGTATTCTAAATAGATTAGTTATTTTATTTTAAAGGAGAATACTAGGAAAACTATTATTAGGGAGATATGGATTTAGGTTACTTTTTAGTTGTTTTTATACAATACTTAGTTACTTAGTTTCTATTAAACCTAAGAGGGAATGGTAGAGAAGTCTTCTTACTCCTCTTTAAGTTCTACTATTATAGCTTCTTTTCTTCCTCTAATACCTACTCTCATATACGACATATTAACTACGTATAATTATATCTATACTATTAAACATAAGAAAGATTTATAGTAATACTAATAAGACTTAAAGACTTACTAATACATACTTAATAATCTATAAATGAAATCCTTTAACTATACTGAGATTTTATTTAGCTATTTATTAACGATATAATTATTACTTTAAAAATTACTAAATAATACTACTACTCACTAGATATAATTCTTAAATTATTTCACTACTTTAATTTCAAATTCTTAAGAGATAACTATTTTATAGAATTCCCCTTAATTAAACTATAACGTTTTAAAGTAGATATTTGTAGACTTTTAAATATCAAAAACAAAACATAGGGATTAAAGTATATTATGTTCTTGAAAGTCTTAGTAATCCTAGAGAAATAAATTAGTATAGTAGGATATTATAGTATCTTACACTCAGAAATATGTTTAAGATTAAGCCTTTTCAAGATTATCAATTAAAGCTTTCATCATAAGGATATAAATAAAGAATTACTATTAAGTAAAAATACAAATGTTATTATATACAAATAACCTTGAAGTTAATATAGGAAATAAAAGATAGTTTGAAAAGTATCAAATTGATACTTACTATTAAGATTAGTTCAACTGACTATAATCTAAACTAAATACTATTTATTCAAATAGATATTTCATAAAACTATGCATATAGTATTTCTTTATTCTATATAAAAAGTAAATAGAATAACTAAAAGTCTAGAGAATAAATATTAAATACTTTAGTTTAACTAATCTTTTATATTAACGATATATTTATAGATTTTAATAGTTATATTAAAAGTCTTGGATCTATTTGAAGTTATATACCTCTTGGGAACCTTTTAAAAGAAGCTATACCTAGTAGTTAGCTTTTATCTTCTATACTTCTTAGATAATACTAGTTCTAAGGAACTGTTTAAATAGAAGAAGCTTTTAATAATAATAATATAGTTAGTTGAAGATAATAGTTAAGAAATATAGAAAGTATATATTATTAGAGTTATAGTGTGATAGGGCTAGGCTTATGAATAGCTATAGTTATATGTCACGAGTAGGCTTATAGCTATCCCAAGTATAAATAGGGTAGTTTATAGTATATAAGTAAATGAATCAACTTCTCCTCTCCTAATATCTCAGGACCTACTATTCGGATTACCTTAATTCTTAGATTATAGATCTGTAAATATATTGCTTTTTTTATAAAATACTCTTCGAATACTTTCTGTTTATTTTTGTCTTTTCTATGAAACTATATATATATAGTATATATGAAGTTCTTTCTAGTATTATAGCTAGGGGTAATTAGCTAGTTCTAGTTAGTTAAGCTTTTTTAGCTATAGTTTATTTTAATAGTCCTTAGAGGTAGATTATTTCATTTTTAGTCTTTATAGGCTAAGATAGAGAAATATTTCTATATTAATTTAATAAATAAGTTAATATAATATATAATAAAAGTAAAATATATTATTTAATTTTTAGATAAAATAAACAATTAAGTTTAGAAGATAATAAGTTTTATTAAGAAAGTAGTTTGTAGATTTATATAAGTATCTAGAAAAATAAGTAATAGTTTTATTTTTACTCTTAGATAAATAAATAGTCTAGAGATCTAGAAAACTAATTTAAACTAATACTTATATAGCTGTATCTAATAAACGTTTATAATTTAACATTACGAGATTAGTTTTAGTAGGTTATTTGTAGACTAAGTATATAGTTAAGTAAGATATTTTATTATATTAAAATAAAATAAAATAGAAGAATTAATGAAAGAAGCTAGTTTTGCTATGCTAATAAGTATAATAAGATTGATTTATTTATCTAGAATATAAAGATAAATAAATAGATATTTTAAATATTTCTTTAAAGAAAATATGGTTTTTAGAAAAAATAATATATAAGATAGTTATATATAATATTTAGATATTATTTTAAGGAAAATATAGTTTTTGGGAAAGATAATATATAAGATAGTTATATATTGTTACAGGTTATACCTGAATAGTTAACTCTAGTTCTACTTAAGTCTTAATAACTATACCTAAGAAGTTAGGTACTAGTAAGCTACTAGTAAGCCCCTAGTACTACTTTTAAGTAGACTTTTTATACTTTTCGCGAGAATTTCTCTTTTACTCCTTAGTTCTAAATAAATAGTATTTATACTCCTTATAGCTAAATTATAGCTTAAACCTAGCCTTTTATAGT
>RYZW01000852.1:0-17989 GCA_004367215.1 Colletotrichum trifolii | reverse complement strand
TTAGTACTTTCAAAAGCTACTCATCTAAGTTAGCTACTATAGGGGCTAATATTAACAATATCGATTAAAAAACTATTTTTATAGTAGCCCTATAGTACTCTTACCCTATATAAGTAGAGTAGTAAAAATCTAATTTAAAACTAAAAGAGCCCCCTACTTTAGAGGCTCTTAAAGCTAATATTTTAAATGAAAATTATAGGGAAATCGATACTTCTATACGAAATAGCTTTATAAAAAAGCCTTTCAGAAGGAATTCTAAACTTAATCCTTCTAAAGGATCCGGAAAATCTAAAAATAGATCTAAAAACCCTATTTATAATACTAAAAACTTCTTTAGTACTACTATAGAGGAATCTTCTACTAAAGATTACTCTAGGTTTTCTAAAGGGTTAAAGAAGAAGTCTTCTAAAAACAGTTACCCTAGGCCTTCTAAACAGGGTAAAAAACTACCCTATAGGGCTCAACAGACTACTATAGCCTCTAACGCTACAAAGCCTTCAGGTACTACAGGTACTAAACATGCTGTATTTTTAGCTTTTAGTACCCACTACAGGCCTACCGACGGGCTTTATAGGTTTAATAAAAATCCGAGTTATTCGAAAAATCCTCCTAAGGTAAAATCGAATAAAAGTCGGTGGTTATATAACACTGGGTCAACTATTTATATAGCTAATAATACCTACTCTTTTACCGATTTAACTACTATATAGAACCTAAAGCCTGTATTTAGAAGTACTAGTTCTGTAAACCCTACTAGTATTAGTACTATAGAACTACCTCTTTACTATAAAGGTTCTATAAATACTATAAAGCTAACTAATACCTTCTATATTCCGGAATTTCTAGTGAATATTTTCTCTAGAATATTACACTATAACAGAAGGGGTTTTATTAAGGGTAATATTTTATTTAACGTTAAAAATAAGCCTTTAACTACTCTTAATTTACAGCGAGGTTTTTACTTACCTATTGCTAAAAAGAGTATTCTTTAGGCTTCAAGCCTAAAAAGTCAGGCTTCTATAGTAAGCCTAAAAAAACCTCTAATACTTATTCTTCTAATTAATAATAAGCCTAAGAAGTCAGGCTTTAATAGTAAGCCTAAAAAGACCTCTAATATAGAAGATTTACCTTCTAAAAAGAAGAAATCTCAAGAGGTTACTATAGTAGATCAATCAAAGAAATCTACTATTAGATCTATTAAAAGATCTACTAATAGGTCTATTAAAAAACCTATTAAAGAGGTTAAAATAGCCCCTAAAAAGAACGTAGTAAATTATACTACTTCTAGCTATTTAAAAAGGTCTCCTATACCTTTACCTCTTCGGCCTACTAATAGAGAATATGAATTCTCTGGCCTTTTATTAGATCTATTAAAAGATCTACTAATAAGTCTATTAAAAAACCTATCAAAGAGGTTAAAATAGTTCCTAAAAAATATATAGTAAATTATACTACTTCTAGCTATTTAAAAAAGTCTCTTATACTTTTACTTCTTTAGCTTACTAATAGAGAATATGAATTCTCTAGCCTTTTAGCCTTTATAGATATTTTTAAAATATTCTAGGCTTATTTAGTACTCTATATTAGTACTAAATTTATTCGACTTTTAACTTATCCCTTTTTATCTTTTACTACTATAGGGTAAAAGAGGGGGTGTTAAAATGTTAGGCTGTAGGTGTTTACCCTACAGTAGTACTCGACTTACCGTTGNTAGAGGTTACTATAGTTGATTAACTAAATGAATCTACTATTAGATCTATTGAAAGATCTACTAATAGGTGTATAAAAGAACCTATTGAAGAGGATAAGATAGCCCCTAAAAAGATAGTAGTAAATTATACTACTTCTTCTAGCTATTTGAAAAGGTCTTCTATACCTTTACCTCTTCGGCCTACTATTAGAGAATATTATAAATTCTCTGGCCTTGTAGCCTTTATAGATATTTTTAAAATATTCTAGGCTTATTTAGTACTCTATATTCGTATTAAAATTATTCGATTTTTAACTCTTCTCTTTTTATCTTTTACTACTATAGGGTAAAAGAGGGGGTATTAAAATATTAAGCTATAAGTATTTACTATATAGTAGTACTCGACTTACCGTTGAATATTCTCTAGAATATTCTACCTCGTTCTTTTTACAAGGTACTTGCTAGTAATTAACTTGAGATTCGTAATTACTTATGCAAGCTTGTATTACTCGAATATTCTAATAATTACTCAATAGAATATTCTAGAACTAAGTATAGTAGGATAAAAGAAGGCTTCTATGCCCTCTTTTAGCATATATTTAGCTAAACTAATAATAACATTCTTTTACTAAATGTAACTATTATTCACTTTTTTATTCTATTTTCTCTTCCCCTGAGAATATCTAGTAAATGTACCTTTAACGTAAGGCATTACTTTACTAGATGTAGGCTGTATGCCTACATACCTTTCAATAATTAATAAAAAGATTTCTTTTTTACTAGTTATCTTATTAATACTAGAAATAGTTTACGATATTAGGCTATGTTTAGAATTAGTTTTGAAAATCAATTAAAAACGTTTAATTATATTTAAGTTAATATCTAAACTAATAGGATTAGTCTAGGTTTTTAATTAATAATAACTAGATATAATAATATTAAGTAAAAATTGAAATTTAGGAGATATACTAATAACTAGAGAACTAGATAGTATACTTAAAGATAGGGATCTAGTTAATTAAAAAAGCATGTTTTTTTAACTAAGAATAGAAATAATTATTTTAGAATTTTAATTTAGCTAATTTAGAGGAATCTAAAGTATAATACTAGATTTTAATTTACTAGGTTAGGATTTTAAATTACTTAGAAACTTAGTTAAAAATATAGGAATAGATAAGAATAGTAAATTAAACTAGAACTTACTATTAATAATTATATAATACTTTTGAGAGAGTATAATAGTAGTATTTTATATTTCTCGGAATATAAATAGGATAGTTTTACTAGTATTTATTTACCTGATTAGCAGTAAAAGCTTAATAAGAATAATTTTGACTTTTTGATAATTTTCTTTATTATTCGAAATATAGTATTAAAGAAAAGGAATCTATCTACTAAGATTTAAATATGTTTTAATTTATTAGTCATATTACTAAAGACTTTACTATAAAAATGTTTTATTTAAATAGTAAACGTTAAGATTATAAAATTAAAAAAGGAAAGTATTTAGTAAGAAATAGATTACTAAGATACTAAATCTAAGCTTTTTCTTCTTAAATAGATTTTTACTTATAAAGTAGATATAGATAGTCTTTTAGAATAATATAAAATAAGGATTTATATATAAAAACATATAATTAGTTGATCTATTATAAACTATATACATAGTAATACTCATTACTTAAACCTTTTAAGTAATTATAGTAATTATAGTATAGTTGAACTTTAACGTTTTCTAGTTTAATATTATTAATATATTCCTTAATACTATAAATGGTTTTAATAGATTTCTAATAATATTTAAACTACTAGATAGGTTTAAAGTTAAAAAGTATTATATAGAACTTAGATATATCTTTTATAGACTTCAAGATATACTTCTTTTTTAATATAAAGCTTTTTATATCACTTTCAAATTATTAAGCTTCTAATTATACTTAGAAGAGTTTTATTTATTTCAAAATAAGAGTTTAAGTATTTATATCTTATTCTATATAAATAATGCTTTTCTCTTATACTATAAAGTAACTAAAAAGAATATTCTTAAGATTATTAAAAATATTAAGTATATTTATAAACTTAAACAATAAAGTTCTATTAAGTACTTCTAAGAAATTTAAATAATGAGAAATTATAAGTATTATACGAGTTACTTAGTTTATAATATATATATTACTAAGATTACTAAACAATTTAATTCTAATTAGAATTTAATTCTAATAATACTATTTCTAGTGATAACTTTTACTATTAATAGTATTTAAGTTATATTATAAGAGATTTATATATACTAGATAAAAATTACTTTAATTCTTTATATTTCTATTATAATATAACTAGATATTTTATATATATATTCTCTATTTTTAAGATATTTTAGGAATCCTTTTGAAATATACTAAAGTACTATAAGCTATATAATTTAGTACTTCTATAATATAGGATTCCTAGTACTAAAGCTTAGAAATTTAGGGGGTATTAATAAGATATTTTAAATATTATTAATTACTAGAAATACTTTATTAATAGATTATAAAGAAACTTAAAAATTGAATTATAAGTATATTATATTTCTATCTAGAAAACTAATCTAATAGAAAGCTATTTAATAGAGTATTATTATAATATTAATAATTAAAATAGAATTTCTTAGTTTAGAATATATTTCAAATAAGGTTATAATATTAAAGAAACTATTTTAAGATATTAAGTTCAATTTTAGAGATATTTAGAGAGTTTATTATAGTAATTACTAAATTATTAGACTAGTAACTTTCAATAGTAAATACCTATCTATTAAACTTTAATATATAGATATTTAATACATATAACTATACTAAGCATACTTAAAAAGTAGTTTTAAAGTAATTTATATATTTATAGATTTAATACTAGTAAATAGACTTATAAAGAATTTAATTTAAGTAAGATTTAGATAATTTGGAGTTTTTCTTGATTTTATAGACTTATACATACTATTCTTAAAATTAGCTAAAATAATAGAATAAGCTTTTTAAAGTCATCTCCTCTCTACTTAAGTATATATATATATAATTTGGATACTTATCCTCTATATTTAGTTAAAGGTTTCTGTAGTTATAATATAACAGAAAAGAAAGTAATAGTACTCTTTAAACTATTTACAAGGAATAAAGTTCTCCAATTAGGTTTTTATCTAGTTAAGTATTAATTATTTAAAACTAAAATCTTAAGTAAGTAGGTAAGAGGTAGTAATCAGTATATAGAAATTAATTCATAGAAGTATTAAATATTAACCATAACTTTTAAAAAGAATACAAATAGAAACTTGAATTTATTTTAAAAAAAGAGAATACTTAAGACTAGTAATTAAAGTATTATAATTAAAACTATAAATTTTAAACTTTCTTATAACTAGTTAAAATATAGGATTTTAGTGCATTAGAAAAGTAGTTATAATTACTAAAAGTCTAGGAATATAATTACTTAAAGCTAGCTAGATAGGTAGTATAAGTTAGGAAGCTTAAATAATAAGAAATTAAAATACCTAAACTAGAAAGAGTTATTTAATAATGGGGGTTTTAGTAGTAGAATTAGAAATACTTCTATTCTTAATAAATGTAGCTTCGAAATCTTTCTACTATTTTAATAATAGCTTGAGATAAATAAGTTTGTTTATATTACTAACTTTTTTATTCTTTTATTAAGGAAGATTAGATTAAAAAGGAAAATTCTAAATTAAAAAAATTATTTTATTAGTATCCCAAATCTATAGAACTTTTAAGTATTTCTTAAATATTTTATGTACTTTATTCTAGATTAGTAGATATATAGTCTTTGAACTAGTTTTATATTAGTAGTACTAGTCTAAGATCAAATCCCTATTACTAATACTGATAGTATAAAATAAAAAGCCCTAAAAAGAATAAAACTCGGTTAATAAACTATATATAGAATAGTTTAAATAAGCTATACTTTACTAGTAATTTCTATTTAGAGTAAATAAGTTTTATATTATTTAGTAGTTTCATTTCTCTTAGAAAAAGTAGATTTAATTAGGGTATTCTTTAAAATAGTAGATTTCTTACTAAGTTTTATAAGTTAACATTTAGCGACTTTAAACTAATATTTAAGATTATTAATTTCTAAAAAAGATTCCTAATTTCTAATAGAAGAAACCTTCTTTATAATATTAATTATAGTTCTTGAATACTTCTTAGGAAACTTAACTATTTCTTTAATATTTTCTTTACTATGTTCTTCTTGATTTATAATAATCTCAGGTTCGTTTTCTTTATTACTAATAAGTTTAAATATTTATTTTTTAATTTCGGAGTTACTAGTTAAATTATTCTTATTATTGTTAAACAGAGGTTTTAGAGTAGAATCTTTTCTTAAATAACTATAAAGATATTTAGAACTAGTAATAGTAATAGGTATTTTTATTAAAGTAGCCTTTTTCTTATCAATACTACTAAGTTTAGATATATTAGTAAATTTAAGGCGTAGAGATAGTAATAGATATTCTTATAAATTAGGGAATTCTATAAAATATAGCTAAAGAAAGAATTATAGTTAAATCTATTAACTTTTATATTATAATTAGAAGTTTAGATTAGTAAAAAGATTAGTTTTTTTAATACTAACAATTTAAGTTTAAATTTTAGAAATGAAGTATTTTTAGATATAATTGCTAAGGTAATGTAGTACATTAATAGTAAGAGGAGATAAAGGGAAATAATAGGAATTAACTTATTTAAAAAAGATAAAGTTAGATAAGAATTACTAAATAAAATAGGTTTCCTAAAAAGAATATAAAAGAATATTGTAAGTTTTAAATTTGTTATCTTTACTAAGCAAATAAAGATACAAAATAACTAAAGTAATTTCGAATACTAATATTCTATTACTTTTAAAATTAGGGTTAAGAAATATTTATTATAGTTTAGAAATATAGTAAGTAAAAACTAGTACTAGCTTATTAAATAAAGGGGATATGAAATGCTTTAGGTGATTAGTAGTAATATTATATTTATTAATGTTAGTATTAATAGTTTATTTTCTCATTTTAATAAAAGAATCCTCGGTTTTAATCAAGTCTTTCTTAATAAACTTAAAAAGTTTAATTTATAGTTAGAATATTAGTAATAAGTAATATATATTATAATACTTAAAGTTAATATATAATATCTATATTAATAAAATATACTATTTATATATATAGAAAAGGAACTACTAAGAATATTAGTATAGAGGAGAAGAAAGAAAACTAGTAGGTGAAACATTGATAAATAATTTATTTACAATATGTAAAAAGATTAGATTACTAGCGATTCTAGAAGGAGCTAACTGATTACTCTTACTAATAAATATAAAAATAGTTAAATATATAATAGATTATAATAACTTTATTAATTCCTCTTCTTTAAGTATCTAAAGACCTATTTTAGGAAACTATTTACTTTATTTCATTTCTTTAGTAGATTACTAGAATAATATAAAAGTATCTCTAGTAGCCTTATTACTAGTAAAGTATATAAGAATAAGTATAGTACTAATACTACTATATAACTCTACTAACTAATATATAATACTACTAGTTTATATAAAGTATAACTATTCTGTGTATACGCGTTTAAACGTTTTATTCTAGTTTGAATAACATATAGTCTTGTATAACCTACCTTTAGACTGTATACTGTGTTATTTGTTCATTATATAATATAAAAGAAGAAAATAATGTATCTATTAAACTAGTAATATAGCTTTTCTATGATAGGTTTAAAGCTAAATACTTGGAACTTACTTCTAAATAATATTACTAGAAGAGAAAAAACCTCTAAAAACTATATAATACTTTATTAAAATCATAGATCCTACTTAGTATTTAATAACCTAGTAGTATCTCTATGTAAGTAACCTTATTAAATACTATATATACAAAAGTATTAACTATATTATACTAGAATAACTTAAGATTAAAATAATTAGTAATTACTATAAAAACTCAAAATAATATATATACTAAAGTTATTATATAGGTCTTATAGTNAATAACTAATAACTCCTTCTATAATAACCTTATACCCTCATACTTTCACACCCTTATAACTATATATAATTCAAATATCTTGAGATATTTAATTACTACTAATTATAAGTATTCTATTTAAATATTTATTATAACCTTAATATCTATAATTTTAACATATCCTAGACTAAGTTTTATTTACTTTTAAGACAAGACTTTATATTACTAATATAAAAGTTCTCTACTACTAATATAAACTAACTTATAATTTCTATATAAGTATAGTAAGACTTAGCTTATTCTTATTACCAAATAATTTTAATATACTAAGTATAATTAATATATAAATAATACTTATATAGATATAGATATTTCTAGTATAACTAGATAGTTTTTAAAACCTTTATAATTATAGTATTATAATACTCTAAAATATCTAGTAATTAATATTATAGTAAAATATTAATATTAAAGTATTATCTAATTAATACTTAGTTATTAATATTATTAGCTTAATATAATAACTTATAAGATAACTAGACGATTTTCTTTTAAATATCTATAAACTACTTTTTAATTATAGTATTTAGAATAATTTTATTAAAACCTAGTGTAATATACTAATAATCTTAATTATAATAGTTATAACGAGATATCTCTATACCTATTTTATAGTTATTTTCTATAAGTAACTATATAGATTTCAAGGAGATTTTAGTTCTATTATAAAGATTATAGAAGAGTAATAGATTATAGAATACCTAGTTTCTATGTCTCGAAGTAAATATTCTATTTTATTCTATTTTTAAGAGGTTTAAAAAAGTTCTTAACCCTATAACCTTAATAGTTATTTTTAGGTATATATATTAAACCTTAGTCTTAATAAGGTTTTCCCTAATTATTAGTATAAGGTCTTCTACTACTATAGGGTTAAATATTAGAACTAGGGGTATAATTATCTATAATAATAGGTAATTTTATTACTATTTTAACTAGTTATAAGCTAGTATTAGTATAAATACTATTATTAGGTAGAATTGATAGTTAAATCTATGTATAAGGTGAAGAGCTTAGATATTATTCTAGGTATAGAGCAAAAGTAACTAAATATTATACTTTTATATAACTAGCTAAAATATCTAGTAATATATTAATCTAGATATTAAACCTATCTTTAATATCTTAAAAATACTTATACTACTTAAATTTAATAAATAGTTTAACTAAGAAAATACTACTTAAGAGAAAACTAAAAATATTATCCTTTATATTTTTACTATTCTAGGGATTTTTAACTACTATTTAGTAGATTTTAAATTTTAAATAGTTTAGGAATCTAATTATAAAGAAATAAAGAAATATTATAATATAATTTAGATATAAGTCAATACTACTATTAATAATAGTTTTCTAATATTTACTTAAATAGAACTTCTTAATAAGAATAATATATCTTTTTAATTTTTCTTACAAATCCTAAAATATTAATATATTTAGAATATTTAGTTATATAATAATAAGTTAGAGTTAACTATAAGGAAATTCTTTAAAAAGCTAATTTGAATATTTCTTAAAACTAATTTAAATATCTCTAGTCTAGTATAGTATAATAAGTAATATACTATCTACTTCTAAGTAGTTATATATAATATCCTAGAAATCTAGGGAACTCTTATAATTAAAAAGTAGTTTTAAATATTTACTTAATATATTTTACCTAGCTAATCTATAACTTAGTATTAGAATATCTTTAAGAGAAAAACTCTAAACCTTAATATTAAGACTTTAGTTAAATATAGAAAGATTTTTATAATTATATTTTATATTAATATAAGTTTAACTAAGAGTTATAGTAAAATACTAAGTATATTAGCTATTCTCGCGGGAAAATTAAATATAATTTAAACTAAAATGAAATATTTATATAATTTTAAGAGCTACTTATACTTTCTAGAAAACTATAAATATATTAAATATATTATTACTAGCTTATATACTAGGTTCTTTAATATGTAGATATTTATTATTATTTGAAATAGTATTATATATAAAATAAATAATTCTAAACTCTATACTCTATAATAGAGACTTACTAAGAAAAAATAACTAAATACTAAAAAATATACTAGTAAAGCTAAGGAGATTCTTTTAAATACCTTTATTAGAAGCTAGCTACGAGAAGTACTTTAGTAGTACTTTGATAGTATTATAATAAACTTAAANAAAAAGTTTATGTTTAGCGTGAAAAGTCTTTACTAGACTATAGAGGTAGTAGTTATATAAAGCTTTAATAGTAATATCCTATATAAATCCTAAGGTTTAGGTCTATGATATACCCCCTACTATTCTACTGTTCTGTTACTATAGTAATATGTAATATCTATAGCTTTATAATATAACTATAATATCTAACTACTTAACCTAGTCTAATTAATAAGAAAAATCCGTTAAAATAACTTCTTTAGGTACTACTAATATTAAATAGTCCTGCTAATAAGAGAATCTAGGTACTATTAATATTAGATAGTCTTACTAATAGTAAAATTTATATTATATTTACCCTAGGTGATCTTATATTATGCTTCTCCTCTATTTATTTATAAGAAACCTCTTTTTTCCCCCTTATATATAGTTTTGCTTTCTTTCTTCTAAGCTTTATATAACTCCTATCTTGTAACTATTATAGTACTACTAAATTACTACTTTTTTACCTTTTTTCCCCTTTCTATATTTTATTTATTATTATATTGACTACTACTACTACTAAATCTAGCTCCCCTGATAATAACTTTTCTTATTACTTTACCCTTTCTAAGCCTACTACTTATACTTATAGTAATTATATTATTAAAAGTGATTCTGATGATAATAATAACTAACCCCTTAANTAAAATAGTTATTAATATTTACTTAAACTATTATTTAAAATAAAACAAGAATAGTATTACTTACTCTTATATACGGGGTTATAGCTATTCTTACTATAAGTATTTATAAATAAAAAGTAAATATGAGTAAAGAACTTACTTTTTTGCTATAAATGCTAAGCTATATGCTACTAGCCGCTAAGTTAACTATCTAGTCGAAAAAAACAAATATATTATTTCCCCTACTATTACTACTTCTAAGATAAAAAATATAATTACGCTTTACTATACTACTATTCTATCGCCTGAGTTCTCTACTGCGATCTAGTACTATAATAATTACTTCTATTATACTTAATAGGAAACTTTTATTTATATTACTACTATACTTACTATTCCCCTTTTTTATATTAAAAGTACTCCTACCTCTACCCCTACTTTTACCCCTAAGTAAATTATTACTAGCTTTAGTAGTATTATATAAATAATAGTAAATCCCTCCTTTTCTCTTTCCCTATTTTTATTTTACTAATTTCTTTATAATAAAGTATTATAATATATTCTAGTATTTATACTATACCCCGTTAATATTATAGCTATATTTTTAGTTTTACTAAAACTAGCTTACTTATCTACTACTATTTTACTATTACCTCCCTAGCTTAATACTAATAATACTTTACTTATAAATAAATACTACTTATTAATATCCCTAATAATAAAGAAGAAGAAGAAGAAAATAATAATAATATAGAGGAGGAATTCCTAAGTAATAATGAGATATAGGATAATACTAACTTTTTTGCTTAATTAGTTTATTTAGTATTCTAGGGGTAAGTCTAGTAGCTAGTTATATATACCCCCTAGGGGCTATTATATTACTCAATTTATAACCTATATAGTTTTTTACTACTAGTAAATTAATATTAAACTATTATTCTTTCTAATATCTCTATATTATAATTCAAATTATATTATAGTTTTGTTATTAGTAAAGCTTTCTAAAAGTTCCTATATTAAAATATTATAATTTCTCTATTTAACTAATATATTATAGTTATATTTTTATTTAAGCGTATTTTTTACTACTAGTATCTCTTTAATATTATATTCCTTATAAGTTTTACTATTTTCCCTAGTAAGAACTAGGATAAGATTAGGTTATATATCTATATATTATTATAATAGTAATAAATTATTTTCTACTTATTTAATAAAGTTAATATAGAATATTAAGTAAATACCTATAGGGATATCTAAAATAATATTTAGTAAGTTTAGTATATTAATAATTTTATATTTAGAAGATACCTAGTTAAGTTTCTTATTTAGCTAATTTATTCTAATATAGTATAGTAATAATTATACTTTATCTTTTACCTAGAATTTCTTAGCTATTTATTATATCCTATTTATACCTATCTCGTTATACTATTATATATATACTATTATTACTTAAACTATAGTAATACTATTTTTAAAATAAGAAACGAAAACTAAAACTTATCTTAAACTAGAATATATAGATTATTTAACTATTTTAGAATATAGGATAAGTATAATATTAAACTTATTTAAAAGTTTATTTAAGTTTATTCTAGTTATTAAGAAGTTTTTATTATTTAGTATTAACTAATAAATAATAATATAAGCTAGCTAGTCTAATTATAAGAAAATAATATATATTTATAAGAAAGTTTAGATCTTAAGTATTACTTTCTCTATTTTACTATCTATCTAGGAATAGAATAATATTAATAAAAACTATTATACCCCTATTAATTAGTATAATATTATTTAGAAAATACTAACTTAATCTAATTTATAGTTAGTAATAATTAATATAGGGAAACTATAAAACTACTATTAAGTATCTTAGAACTTCTCTATATAAACTTTAGTAATTATAAATATTATAGTTTCTAACTAGATATATTTTAATAATTAGTCTATAATTACTATTAGGAATCTTAAATTACTTTTTATAGTAAATAATAGTTCTATTGTAAAATTAATAGAAATCTATAACTAGAACTTATTAAAAATTAGGAAAAGTTATAGGAAACCCTAGTAGTATTACTATTTTTTATATAAATACTAGTAAATATTATATATTTATATAAAATATTTAATATCCCTTAATATATTATCCTAATACTAGTCTTACAAAAATACTATAAATATCAAATTAATACTAAAATAATTTAAAACTAGGGAATTATAGACTATTTAGAAAATTATTATTATTAGTAACTTATACTTAGAAACTTAAACCTAGTCCTAATAGAATAAAATACTATTATTTCTTACTATATAATTAATTATTTATATCTATATTAAGGTTTCTAGAGGGAATATTTTTACTACTTAGTAAATAATATCTAGTTAAACCTTATATATTAGTATTATTATAATGACTTAGTTCTATAATAATAGTAATATAGTATTTTAGAATAAGATATATTTATCTAGTAGTTTACTAGTAGTATATTAGTAGTTATCCCCTACTAGTAAAGCTTTTACTTAACCCCCTTCTATCTATATATTATAAATTAAGAATATTAAGGAAAACTTATCTTTATCCCTACAATTAACCTAGAGAAACTAGAAGACTTATATTATAAACCTTAGTTCTATTATATTATTTTAGTTTTATTAGGAGAAAGTATTAAAATACTTAATAAAATAATATATATAATATTTCAAAATAAACCTAAATTCTAATAAAATCTCTATTTACCTAGTTTATTACTTTAAAATAAATCTTAGGCTTATAAAGTATTCTAATATTTTATAGTTAGAAAGAATAGTAAATAACTCTACTATACTTTATAATTCTACTAACTATACTTTTAAGTATAATATTACTACTAGTAGTTTTTTATTATAAATAGTATAATTCTACTAGGTTAGTATAGGTTTAAATAAATAATAAATAATAAACTATAGTATACTATCCCTATCCTCTTATAAGAAATAATTACCTAATACTACCCCTAAATAATCTATTTCTACTATTATATATTATTCTAGATCTTATTAAATTATAATTAGTTCTAAAATAAATATAAATTTAAGTTTTTTAAATACTTACTAATATATAATATCCTAGTAAAATAATACTTATTTTTATATTAACTATATAAAAAGTTTTATTAAATTATAAACATAATTAACTAAATTATAATAAAAATCTATAAGTTTGAGGAAACTCTAGATATTATAGATATTCTTATGAACTTCTTATTCTTAGATAGTTTTAATTTTCTTAAAGTTATAATAGATACTTTTCCCCGCTTTAATAATAAAACCTAAATACTTTATCTATTTTACTAAAAATTAATATTTCTCTAAATCTAAATATAAACTAGCCTTTTATAGCTATTTAAAAACCTATTTAACTTTATCCTTATAATTATATTTTAACTTATAACTATAAATAAAGATATTATCTAAGTAAACTATAATAAAATTATTAAGAATACCCTAGAATATATTATTAATATAGTATTAAAATATTATAAGTATACTTATTAGCCTAAAAAGAATAATAAACTACTTAAATAAGCTAAAATAGATTTAAAAAATAGTCTTATATTTATCTTTTTCTATAATATAAATCTTATAGAAAACTACACGAATATTAACTTTTATAAACTATATTATTTTTAATAATAACTATAATATCTCCTTAATTAATAGTAAGGGGTAGTANATTACATTACTTTAGATAATAATTATAATATTTCCTTAATTAGTAGTAAGGGGTAGTAGTTATAAGTATTAATAGTATTAAAAGCGTAATAATCTATATAAAACTACTATTTCCCCCTAGGCTTCTTAATAAGAAAAATAGGTACTCTAGTTATAAATAAGCTAGCCTAAACCTAACTTTTATCTATTAGGTCTATAACTTAGTATTAGACCTTAAAGAAATATTTCCTTAATATATTATATAGTAGTCCCTATAATAAGTCTAGCTTAGTTTTATCTAGGTTTTTCTTTAGGTAAATATAGTAGTTAAGGGACCCCTTATATAGAGGAAGGCTAGAAACTTTTTCTTTATTAAAGAGGTCTACAAAAGAAGTATAAGTAGCTAGTAAAATAAATAGTAGTTATTCTAAAGTTATAGGTAATATAGTTACTAGGATTGTATTAATCTATACTAAACTAGTTATTAACTACTTATATCCCCCCTTTTCTAGGCTAGAAGACATTATAGCTAGTAATTCGATAAGGTCTATAAATCTGTTTATATATATCTCTTTTAATATATTACTAATAACTTAGATAGTCAAGCTACTAACCAAATCTATTTATATTTTATTCCTCGCGGGGTCTAAAATAACCTATTAGTATCGTAACTATAGTTTCTTAAGGATAGCTAGGCGTGTTATTCCTAGGATTATGTAGAATAAGGCTTCTATTACCTAACTATCAAAATTAATCTATACCTTAGCTATCTTAGTAATATAAGTTTCCCAGTTAGTATTTAGGATAGTACTTAACTGGCGTAACTATAGTAATATAATAAATATAAAGTTCTATTACCTTATAAACTCTTTACTAACTACTTTATAATAATTATAACTACTATTAACCTAAATAGAGATAAAAGACTTATTATTTATTAATATAGAAACTAAGAAAAATAGTTTATCTATTTATCTTTATATCTCTCTAGTTTTATCTATTATTATAATACTAGTTTTAGTAACTATACTAAATTATTCCCTAAGAAGTCTCTTCTAGGGAACTAAGCTTTTTCCTTATTATCTATAATCCCTTTATCTAATTATAAGGCTTGAATATTAGTATTAAAAGCTACTAGCGGGTAAGTAAACTATAACTTATATTTCGCGATAAAATAATCCTTAGTACTATAATATATATAAATACTAGCTTATATATATACCTAGATAACCGCGGAGTTTACCTAATAAACTTTATATGCCTTAGTAGAAGGAGCTGACTAAGGCTTACTAGTTATAGTAGTATACCTATTTAACCCCCCGTAGTATTAAAGGGTAGTAGTATAGTAGTATTATACTAGTACTAAAATAATATAAATTATTCCTATATTTATTATCTATATATCCCTATTCTAATTAACTATTAGTTTTAACTAGAGAAAAGATTATAGCTATCTATAATATTATAACTCTATATTAAGGATCTCGAAGTCTATTATAATTATATAGTAGTACTAGATAGTAATATGATAATCTATCTAACTAATATTACGGTTAATAGTAGTTATCTGAATTTAGTAAGAAAGAACTAGATAGAAATAATTTAACTTAATATCCCCTAACTAGTTATACCCTCTTATTTATCTTATAGCTAATTTAAACTTAATAAAGAATTTAGTAAATATTTATTTAAGTTTCTAATAGAAATAACGAATTTTCTCGAGAGCTTAAATATTATAGTAAAGGTTTTTATAATACTTAGTAAAGTACTAGAAGAATATATTAATATCCTAACTATACTATAGCTTTTATATAGTATAAAAGTTACTAACCTATATCTAGACTTTAAGTAATAAACTAATCTATAAGTATTATTAGAGGTTTTTAGGTTTCTTAATAAAAGTTTAATTAACTTCTAACTTATACTATATAGTTATTTATTATATAGGAAAATAAAAAGTATTACTATTAAAAAGGGTACTAGTAAAAAGTAGCTTTTACTTTAGATTAAGTATTTGTAATACCTATAAAGTAAAGTTATAATTTATTTAGAGTTTTATAAAAATATCTTAAAAAAACTAGTTTTTATTTTCTATTAGGTTAGTTTACTATTAATCTATTAGAAACTTTATAGAAAGCTCTAGATTAGTAGTATCTACTATTATCTTTTCGCTATTTTCTATTTATTTTAGTATTTATTATTTACTACTAAGTTAAACTTAAGTAAGAAGTTTATTAATATTAGAGACTAGCTATGAGAAATGCTTTAATAGTACTTTAATAGTATTATAATAAACCTAAAGAGTTTATACTTAAAGTGAAAACTCTTTACTAGACTATAAAAGTAGTAGTTATATAGAGCTTTAATAGTGATATCCTATATAAGTCCTAAAGCTTAGGTTTATAATAACTTTAAAAGTTAAATTAGCTTTTTCTAGTAATAAGTCTAGTAATACTAACTAGCTCTCTAATTTAATATATATTAGTATTAATCTTACTCTTTTTAAAAGGTTATTTAAAATTCCTTTAGAAATTTTCTTAACTATTAAAGGATTTTATATACTTTTAAGGAATATAATTTTTAATAGCTATAAAGTAGTTTATATTATTAATTTAATAAACTTTTTCAAGAAAAGATCTTTTAAGCTTAGTAAGGAAAGAGATTTAGTTTAATATAATTTAGCTAATTTTCTTATAATTAGATAAAGTAAAAGAGTTATTAAGAATATCCTTAATAGTCTAAAAAGGAAGAATATACTTAATTTAATATTAAATAATATTACTTATATTAAAAACTTCTATATTAATATTATCTTAGAAATATTATCTTTTAATAAAACCAAGATCTAGTATATAAGACTAGATTATACTTTTAAGTTTAGCTTAATTAAATATTTTATTATCATAAAATAGTTACTTAGAAAGTATAATTTCGTTTTTCTTAAATATAAACCTATTTCGAATTATTTTATAGTTTATTTAAATATTTCTAGTATTATCTCGGAATTACTAAGTATTCTATTCTCTTAACTATATTTTAAAATAGTTCTCCTAGAGCTAAGGTTTAATAATATCTATAGATAGTATTTTTAAATAAGATATCTAGGATAAACTACTTTTAAGTATTTAATCTTTAATTTTTAAAAGGTAAAACTTATAGTATTAAAATAATTAGATTACTCTTATTATATAATAGTTTATTCTTAATAGGTTATTTCTAGATAAACTTTAGAGTTATATTTAATTTACCTATTTTATTATATTACTTAGGATCTACTTAACTTCCCTAGGGTATATATAAATAAGTTTTAAGTTTTGATTATTAAAGATAAACTTTTAGGTTTTTCTTTTGATTTATATTACTTAATAAAATTTATAATTTAGTCTTTTAAGTATTATTGATATTCGAAAAATAAGTAAAAGAATAGAGAAATTGTTTAATTTATAAGATTTAATAAAATATTAAGAGAATAGTAATAGTAATTAATAGAGAAACTAGTTACTAGAAATAAATAATAAAATAAAAGATTAATTTTGAGCTATTTCTTTCTTATACTAAAAAGCTAGGTAGAATAAGTAGGTATATTAAAAGAAAAGTAATTATTTAAAATATAGAAATATAAAGAATTATAGGATTATTACTTAAATTATAAATAGAGTTAATTTAAGTAGTAACTATACTATATAATATATTTCCAAATATTTAAAGTAACTAGAAATTACTATATAA
>RYZW01000851.1:0-22968 GCA_004367215.1 Colletotrichum trifolii | reverse complement strand
TTATTTATCTATATATTAAAACTATAGTAATAACTAAAAAAGCTTATCTTAAGAGTTATATCGAATCTTGCTCCTAGAGTAAGGTTAGTAAAGCTCTTATAAGAAGCTTAAAGATCTTAGAATACTACTAGGTTTATACCTATAAGCTTAATAAGTATAAGTATTTCTTGAAAATTAAAGTTTACCTAGTTATTCGTAGAGATTAATAGTTACGAGATAACTATAAGACCTATATAGTAACTCTAGTAAGTATATCGTTTTAAACCCTTATAGTAATTACTAATTATTTTAATCTTAAACTATTCTAATATAATATAGTTAACGTATTCGTACGCGTAGTACTTAATAAGGTTGTTTATATAGAAATACTATTAGGTTATCAAATGAAAAGTAAGATCTACTACTTAAATAAAGTACTATATAGCTTTCAGAGGTCTCCTCTCTTCTAGTAATACTACTTAGAAGTAGGTTTTAAGTACTTCGGTTTTAAATTTACTATAGGAGAGTTTTATTACTAGCTTAAGGGGTATATTATTTTCTTCTTCTATATTAACGATTACGTATTCTCTTTCTTTTTAAAAGATATATCTAAAGTGTTTATATTATTAGTAGACTTCTAAAAGAAGTAGAATTTTAAGGGAAGTAAAGACTTATAGTAGTTTCTCGGTATTAAAGTTATTCGAGATTGAGTAGTATGATAGCCATAGCTTTTATAAGTAATATATATTGAAAAGCTCCTCAAGTATTTCACGAAGTGTATGTAATACGTTAAATAATTCAAAACTCCTTTAAAGCCTGATAAATTCTTCTTATAGTATAATTAAGCTTTTTACGTAGAGATTAAATACTACTAATAAAATATCGGCTTTATTAATTATGCTACTATTATAATGAGACTAGATATTACCTATATAGTAAGCTAATTATTACACTTCAACTAAAACCCTTTAGATAACTATTATATTAAAGCTAAATAAATAATATAATACCTCGGCAAGATAAAAAACTTCTATTTTAAGTTTAGCTATAAGGCTAGTAATCCGTTTAATAGCTTTATTATTACTATAGATACTAGTTTCGCGGATAATAGTAATAATTAAAAAAACTCTTATGTATATATTATATATCTCTTTAGAGGCCTAATAGTATAGCGAGCTAATAAATAAGATATTATTACTATTTTAATAACTAAAATAAAGCTTTTAGTACTATTTTAGGCTACTTAAGAAGCTATTTTTACTAGTTATTTTATTACTATATTTTGAGTAAACCTCGTAATAAATATATTCAGTAAAGGTAAAGGAAACGAGTTTCGCCTAGTTATCTGAATCTAGTATAATAACTAGTAAACAATATACTTTATAATAGCTAAAATAGTTTAACTATATATAAAGTTAAGGTATATAGATATCTATAACTACTAGTTATGCTAAGAGGCCTAGTAAAGGTATTTTAAAATTAAATATATACTTTTAAGGGACCTTATAGCTAATAGTTTTATAAAGTTTCTCTAAAGTTGCTAGTTTAGTGCTTTTGTTATTTAAATTAATATAATAGACTAGTTGAGATATTTAGAATTATAGTAAGAGGAGGAATTTCGAGATATTAGGGGCGCTGGAGGCTCTACGCTTAAGGTACCCCCTAGCGAATAAGAAATACCTAAATAACCTAAAAATAGTATTATTCTTCTTACTATAGGGGTAGAGGTTTAATAAAAGTAATAGGGTTATTTAAAGTATTTCTTATAAGATATAAATAGAGTATTAATAGTATTATTTAGAAGCTAGTTTATAAGTAAAGCTTTTGAAGCTAGAGGGATATATTAGGAATAATATACTTGAGTAGTAGAGTTTTCGCTAGAAGAAACCTTAACTATAGCGCTATCTCTACTAAGCTTCGTTTTACTTAAACTACTTGAAATAGAACTTCGTATAACATATTTAGCTATATTTAGTTATATATAATATATATTAGATTTTGCTTTTTAATTATATGTAATAGTCTATGCTAGCGATTTACTAAAAAGGGTAGTATTAGCTATAAGATACGTAGTAGGGTTTATTAGTAACGCGTTTCCTATATATAGTACTAGTAAGTAATAGTAGCTATAAGACGCGTAGCTTATATATAGCTCTAGTAAGTGAGTAGTAGTAGCTATAGAATACGTAGTTTTTCTCGCTCTTATAACTACTACTAGAAGTTTTATATATTTATAGCTATTATAATTCTCGAGGTCTTATTAGCTTTTATAGTTACTACTAGTAGTTTTAAGAACTATAGCTATAATAGCTCTCAAGGTTTCCTTAGCTTTTATAGTTACTACTAGAAACCTCTAAAACTATAGCTACTATAGCCCTTATAAGCAATATAGCTTTTATAGTTATTATAGCTATTATAGTTCTTAAGATATCTAATAATAACTATAAGAGAGGTATATAATAGTAGTTATAAGATATATAGCCTCTCTAGCTAGCTCCTAATATATAATACGTATAAGAAAGTAGTAATAACTATGAGATATATAAACTATCTAGCTAGCTCTTATAGTTACTACTAGAAGCTTTAAGGGCTATAACTACTATAGCTTTTATAAGTATTATAGCCTTTATAGCTATTATAACTACTATAGCTTTTAAGGTTTCTAGTAGTAACTATAAGAATGGTAAGTAGTATTAGTTATAAGATATGTAGTTTTTCTAGCTAGCTCCTAATATATAATAAAAATAATAGTAGCTATAAAGGGTATAGATTATCTAGCTAGTTTTTATAGTTACTGCTAGAAACTTTAGAAACTATAACTACTATAGCTTTTATAAGTACTATGGCCCTTATAGCTATTATAGCTCCTATAGTTTTCGAGGTTTCTAGTAGTAATTATAAGAAGGGTAAATAGTATTAGCTATAAGATACATAGCTTCTCTAGCTAGCTCCTAATACGTAGTAAGGGTAGTAGTAACTATAAAACATATAGGCTCTCTAGCTCTTATAACTATTACTAGATAACTTATATACCTATAATTACTATAATCCTCGAGGCTTCTATAGCTATTATATATAACTTACCTTTTATAATAACTTTTATATTTCTCTTAAGGGAAAGATTTAATAGTAAAGCTTTTATATATAATTTAAGTATTTTAGGTAATAGTAGCTATAGTAGATAAAAACGCGTACTCCGCTCTCCTATACTATAACAAGTATATAGTATATAATATAATAATCTTATAGCTACTACTAGAAAGCTTATACGGCGAGGTTAAGATATAGATATAAAACCTTATATAATATATATATATATACTACTAATATATATAACTAGGGTTATAGTAACTATAAAATATAAAAGTACTCCTCTACTCCCCTATACTAGTAGTATATAGTATAGTAATCTTACAGCTACTACTAGAAAGCTTATAGTAACTTAAGATATAAGAAATATAAAGTTTTCTATTCTAATTATAGTATAGTAATTTTATAGCTATTACTACTCAAAACTTTATAGTAATAATAATTTATTATAGTTTTTAATATTTAGTATTCTCTTATAATTATTTTATTACTAATTACTAGAGAAGCTATATTATAACTATAAAGTTTTATAGTTTTTTATATTTTCTCAAAGTTTATTTTTTAAGCTTTAACACTAGTTTCTAATCTTATTATTTCTCTTTTACTTTTTTCTACTTCTCTTTCCTTTTCTTAATAACTATACTTTCTTCCTCTCTTCTATATTTATATTAACTAATTTTCTCCTTCCTTTTCTATCTTTTTCCTAAACTTAACCTACTTATTACTTACCTTAATAAAGTAATAAACCTATACTTACTAGTCTTTTCTTATAGAAAACTAACTAGCTAGTTAAGTAAATCTATCTTATAATTATTACTATTAAGTACTAAGAGATCTAGGTTAATCTATCTTATAGCTACTATTAAGTATTAAGAGATCTTCCTACCTATATCCCTATTTATATTATAGAGAGATTTTATTTTTTTCTTTTTTTTCTTTAGAGTATAGCTAACTAATACTATTCTCTTACATAAAAAACCTTTCTACTTAATATTTAAGTTTAAACTATTAGTTAAAAATAAGTATAATTAAAGTTAACTATTATAATAGCCTTTACGTTTATTTTTATTATATAAAGTTTTACTAATAATATATTTATTAACAGTTAGTAATAGATAAGCTTTCGATTAATAGCGATACTACTATAGTTAATATACTAAACCCTAATACATTTAACTCTTCTATATTACTACTACTACTATACTAGTAATATATCCCTATCTATAATAATTTCGCCTATACTATACCACTTCTAGGTTTTATCTTCTATTTATACTACTCTAAGTTAGTTCTTCTGTAATTATACCTTATACTAGCTTACCTCAAAGCCTACTATAAAATACTCTACTCTAACTACTCTACTATAATTAATATTATTAAAGAAATATTTAGTTATATTTATATTTATTATACTAACTTAACTATAACTATTAATAAGTAGTATAGCTCCTAGCCAGTACTACCTCATAGCTTCTAGCCCCTACTTTTCCTAATAATTTATTATAATAGTTTAAACTACTAAACTTATAATTATATTATATATAAAACGAATACTTTTACTTAATACTAACTTTACTACTATACCCTCTTAATTCTACGAAACCATAACATCCCTATATAAAGCTTCCCTAGTCTTAAAAGTATATGTTTTTTTCGCGTTTTTCCCTAGTTACCTACTACTACTATTAATACTAATATACTTAACTATAATAGTAGTAGGCTTAAATAAGCTTATTATATAAGAAAAAACCTTAGTTATAGAGTTAAAGATATACCTAGTAGTAACTATAAAATATTAATCCTCTACTTAGTATCTTATACCTACTACTAAGCTTATACTAACTAACCTTCTAAACTTATCTCCTATAGCTCTTTTACTAAACTAAACTTATTCCTAGTAATAATAAGATTTAACTACTATCTTAAGTACTACTATACTTTTAGAAATACTATCTACTTCTTTAACCTAGCTATACTATATATTATTAAACTATATATTAAGTATTTCGCTACTTTTATTTTAAGTATACTAAAATCTATAAGTTAGCTATATAACTAGCTTATCTTAATAGAACTTAACTACTACTACTTTAATAATAACCTATATAGCTTTTTCCTGTAGTCTATTAAGACTAAATCTATTTATAATTACACTATCTCTTTCCTATATATCTTTACCTTTATTACTACTAATATAAATAAATACTTACTTAGTATTATTTTATTCTCGCTTAAGTATTTATACTAAGTTATTATATTACCTAATAGAATATTTACTACTTTTATATTCTTCTTTAACCTTAATCCTATATTAATACTAATATAACTTATTAATAATACTTTTATCAATACTATTTACTCGCTCCTCTACTTCTATACTACTAATAGCCCCTTTACTATACCCCTATTCTCTACCCTAGTTTTTATAACTATATAGTATAATAATAGTAGCCAGTAGATTTATATTAAGTAGTAAGTTTACCCCGGCACTATTATTAAAATTAGCTTAGCTATAGTTTTCAAGAGAACATACTATACTATTACTATATCCTAGCCCTAAGAAAACTTATTATCCTTATTATTTACTTTCCTCTATATATTCCTCTCCTTTATAAATAATATTATTACTAACTTACCTAACTAATACTAGACTATTCCTCTATCCTAACTCTTTATTTATTAGACTAAGTTTTACGGCTTTTAAGAAAATAGTAATATAGCTATAGCTAGCCTTATTACTTAGTAAGTAGATATAGCTTCTAGCTAGTATATATTTACTTATAATAGTATCTAACTAATACTCGAGAACTTATAGTAGTTTATATATATTACTATAGATACTACTAACGAAACCCTTACTATTCTCTTCTTACTTAAGCTTAATACGACGATATACTATAAAGTAGCTACTGCCCTCCTACTTGCCCTATTACTACTTTCTAATATAACTAATAATATATCTAACTTCTAGTTTAGTTATAGCTTCCTCGTTTATAAGAGTAATACTACTTAAACTAATATTAGCTAGGATTTCTTTATTTAGTACTACAATAAACCCTTAGCTAGCCTTTTTAGTAATATTATCTACGCTAATAGTACTACTAACCCCTATACTATTATAGCTTATATACGCTATACTAATAACTTCCTTACTAAGCTTACTATTATAGTCTACCTTACGTCTAGTATACCTACTTATATACCTAAACTACTTTTTATCTACTTTAAAAATAGTAAGTAGAGTAATTTATATAATATCTTTATCTATAGTAGCTATATCAAGCTCCTAACTATATACTATAAGATATATATAAAGATAAGTTACCTATACTTAGTATGTTAATTCTTATTTACTGAGCTATCCTGCCTTATTATCTTCTACTTCTAACTTATATAACTTTTTGCTAGTAATATTACTATTTTCCTCTATATTAATGATATATTTAACCTATTAACCTTTCTCTTCTATTATAAATTCTACTTTATTATTAAACTATATTCTCTACTAAGTAAGTTTACTACTAATTTACCAATTCTCCTTAGAATAAAGAATAAGAATAGTAACTAGGTTTTAGTGCTAGTATTTCTGGTAGTAGTTATAAAATATAGTATTATCTCGTTAAGTCTCGTAGCTACTACTAAAAATATTTAATATATAATATTTAATAAGGTAATACTTCTCTATCCCTTCTTTTATAGTTAGTAGGAGCTTTTAATAGTAACTATAAGATATAGCTTTGCTAATTTTATAGTTATTACTAAGTATAGCTTTTACTTACTTACCCTATTTACGTTTCCTTTTCCTTACCTTTTTTGGCGGTAGGAGTAGTTCTTAGTAGTAACTATGAGATGTAGCTTTATCCGTCTTATAACTACTGCTAAGTATAGTCCTCACTTACCTACCCCTACTTCTCCTCTTATTTCCTTTTTAAGATAACTCTTTTCTATTCCCTTATTTATTTTATAACTACTATAATACTAATAATAACTATAACTAGTTTCTCCTTAGTCAAGCTATAATTTAGTATACTAGCTAATAACAATATAAGTTCCCTTTACCTATTTAATAAAGTATTAACTAAAGTACTACGTACTTTTACTTTTACTATACTTAGTAAGAATATTATAGTTTACTACTACTCGTATATTTCTATTACCTTTACCTACTAATATTTCTCTAGTATACTAGAAAATACTAGTAATAATATTATTAATACTAATAATCCCCTTAACTTATAAGCTATATATAGCTCCTATATTACTAATATTATCTACGCGAAAGAAATACTAGCTAAGCCTAAAGTTAACTCAAAATATTATAGTTTTAAATATACCTCCTAGAACTAGTAGTACTCACTTAATATCTCTATAACTAGTATATTACTTATTATTAATACTACTAATAATATTACTACTACTTATATATAAAATAAGTTATATAAGCACCGCATTTACTAAGCTATCTATCTCTCTTACTTCTAAGATAAGATTAATAATAACCTCCTAACTATAGTTAGTATTACTAATAAGCCTATACTCTATATATACTAATAAGAAGCTTTTAAAGCTATTACTACTTCTATAGGTAATATACTCTATATTACTAGTACTAGATTAAGTAAAAGCCTAGCCTTCCTCGCCCTAACTATTATCTCTCCTACTAGTATTACTATTATAGTTATACCCCTAAAGGTTTTATAAATATAGATTATTAAATATTTTACCTATACTAATATAAAAACTATTATCTAGGATAGGTACTTGAGTAAGTATAAGTTTACCTCTACTTCTACTATTATTATAAGCTTTAAGTATATCTCTTACTAGTCCTAGATTAGTTAGGTAAACTACTAGTTAGACCTATTTTATATTAACTATATTATTATTAATAAGGTTTATCTTATCTTTAGTACTAGTAATAATTTTTACTCCTATTTCCTCAAGTTTAGTTACTATACTAGCTTTACTTCCTACTACTATATTATTATTATAACTATATTACCGCTATTACTTTATACTACCTTCACTAATATCTTCAACTTATATAATAAGTAAATAATATTTATCCGCGTACTAATAAACCGACTAAATATTAGTTTCTATATTATAGAAGTAGTTTTAGTTACTAATATTAATTCTATTATTAAGATACTTTTCTAGTATTACTACTATACTAATAAGAGCTATACTACTTATAATTTACTACTACGCCTTACTATTATCTTTCATTATACTATAGTAGATATTAAGAGCTATACTACTATCTTTAGCGCTATAGCTTACTATAGTAAGCTTAATAAAAAAGAATACTAGAAAGCTATTACTAACTCGTTCTCTTATAGCTATATCCTCTTCGCTATAACTATTTTTAGTAATAGCTTTAATTTTCCTTATATTAGTTTTATTATCTATTATAATATTCCTTTTATCCTTATTAACTAGGCTTAATAGTTTAAGTATACTAGATACGATAATTAGTATACTTAGGCTATTATTATCTTATTATGTAATACTAATATCTATAACAACTACTTCTATAGCTTCCTTACTACCCCTTATTACTACTACTACTTTACTTCTTATTTCAGTAATTCCTATACTCCTTTCTATAGTACTATTTTTAACTTTAGTTACTATAATAACTACTTTACCTTACTTTTTATACCTATTACTTCTCCTATAATACTAGCCTCCTAGTATCTACTATTATTAGCCTAGTTTACTAACCTATTATATTTTACTCTAACTACTATACTTAGTCTCGTAATAGTTACTACTATAATATAGTTAACTACTACTAACTAGCTACTTCTACAAAGCTTAATACTTTTACTACTTTTACTCTAAACCCCTTATAATAACTATAAAATATTACTTTCTCATAACTATTACTAGTCCTATACTACTACCCTCCTTTGAACTAATACTTATACAAACCTTAATAACTACCTATTAACCTACTTACTATTACTATCTAATTTCTCTAATAACTCCTACTACTCTAAAGCTTCTTTAACTATATATTAGTTACCTAACTATATAATACCTAACTACTTCTCCCCTTACAGTTAACCTAAACTAACTAACTACTTACTTTATACTATATTAGACCTAACTACTAAACTATAGAATACTACCATTATACAAAATACTACTAATTAGGGCTCTAGGATAATTATTAATAAAACTATTACTCCCTCCTAATAACTTACTACTATAATCTAATATACCTATAATACTTAAACTTACATACTTTACTTACTCTTATAACTATTAAGTTAATAAGACTTCCCAAAATACTTTATACATAATTGTCTTCTCATTTTAATAATACCTAAAACTAGCTAGCTATAGCCTATCCTAAACTAGTTAACCTCACTTTACTTTAAAAAGTCCACTTACTATTACTACTACCTTGTACTTTAAAATAAAAGCTGCTATACCTAATATATATAGAAATCACTATTATATATTTTTAGTTAGGTATTTAAAGATTTCACTACTATTATCCTCGTCTATATACCTAATAAAGTTAACGAGGCCCCATAATCCCTTAATATACCTATTAATATTATACTTCTATTACTAAATAACTAAACTAGAATACTAACCTACTAGCTTACTCCTAATCTACTTCTTATTTCTTAGCTTATTTAGAAAGAGAAGATTATATTAAATTCATAAATTTCTAATTTATAGAAATTCTATAACTATATCCTATACTTTATAATAAATACCTACTAACTTATAATAGTATATAACCTATACTAACTACTATATCTTTTTTTTTCTAAATTTCTTTATTTCCCCTACTACTTATATTAATAGATCTTTATAATAAATATAGCTTAGTTATATTTCTATCTAGCTATATCACTTCCCTATCTTATAAGCTCTTCCTACTAACCTATAATATATAACTAATATATTTAAAATACCTATTTCCCTATTCCTTAATTATCTAAGTTAGCTAGCTCTAAATAAACTATTTTATTTTACTATTCTACTTTTCTAGTCTACTCTACTATTACTCTATAAATCTTTCTACTTTAATTTACTATATAGATAATTATTTAGTATTAGTTATCCCTATACTAATAGCTTTAGTAGTAGTTATAACTTCGTATTTTATTTAATCTATAGTTTTATTTATTAGTTAGATTTTAATTATCAGTTTTTGTTTAATTATTCTATTTATTTTTTACTTTTCTTTATTGTTTATTATCTACTATTAACTCTTATTTATAATTATATTTTTTCCTTATTTATTTAACTATTACTATTTTCCCTTTTTAATATTCTACTTATTATTTTTATTTATTTTATCTAGTATTTACTATTTTCCTTTTTTACTTTTCTTTTTTCTTTATTCTCTCTCCTTATGTCTCCCTTTTTTTCCTTTTTCTTTCCTATTTCCTTTATTTTTCTTACTAGCTTTTACTTTAATAATTTTCTACCTATCACTTCTAGTTATATTCCTCCTTCTTCTAAGTATATTATTTCTTACTTATATTTTCCTCTTCTTATTATTTATCTATATACTTAAGTAATCTAAGTATCTTACTAGTTCTATATAATCTCCCTATTATATTTTCCCTTTAACCTATCTTCTCTCCTCTATCCTTCCCTTATTAACTCTTACTACTATTTATATTTTTTTTAATTCCCTCTTTCTTATAAATTACTAGTAGTAGTAATATCTATAACATATCACGAATAATAAACCTATAACTATTACTAAGCTTTTATTTCTAAATAGTAATAGCTAATAACCCTATAACTACTATAATAACTTATAATAACTATAGCTTTTATAATAACTACTTAATTATATATAAGAAAAGTAAAATATCTAACTATAATTACACTAAAGAGCTCTAAAGCTTCCCTAATTTAAAGTATATATATTACTTAGACTAGAAAAATCTACTCTCTAACTCTAATACTACTAATATATACTTTATTTTTACTATAAAAATATTCTAAAGTATTTGCTTTAAATAAAAGTAATTAAACTATACTAATATAATAACGACTAGGCAATTATCAAGCTTACTAATATTCTACTTATTCTTAAATAGAAAACTATAACTCGCGTTACTCTTATTACTAATAATTTCTTAAAACTAATCTACTATAGTTTTAATTAGAATATAGTGACTATAAGTTATACTAGGGCTCTAACTAGCTATCCTAAATTCTACTATATTTTTATACTTTTTACTTTTATAGATACCTATCATAAATACTTCCCTATTTTAGTAGTAGCTATAAAATATAACCCCTTTATTATCTTATAATTACTACTAGTTTCCTCTTATTACTATTTCTCCTTTCCCCTATTTACTAGTAATAATTATAAAATATAAATTTCTTAAATCTTATAATTATTACTAATCGTTTCCTACTACTATCCCCCCTTTCCCCTATTTACTAGTAGTAACTATAAGATATAACTCTCTTAAGTCTTATAACTACTACTAGTTTTTTCCTACTACTATCTTTCCCTTCCCCTTACTCTCTAGTAGTAGTTACAAGACACGACTATCTCAAATCTTATAATCACTACTAGTTTCTTCTTACTACTTCTAAGTTTACTAATAGCTATACTAGTTAGAAATATTATATCTATTTACTATAAGTATTTGAGGTCTAGTTTTATATTTAATTTAAGTATAAAATTAGTTTTTTCCTATCTATAGATTTATTGATCTAATACTATTTTTACTACTTTACTAGAAAACTTAAGTATTAACTATTACTTTATTACTAAAACTAAATTTCAAGGCTTTAATACTAGTAGTAAGTCTCTTATCGACTATAATAGGTTTATACTTTTTATTACCTCTCAAATCTTCTATTTTACTACTATAAAGCTTCTTACTAATAATTAAAATCTTATACCTGATATTAATATTTATAAGTATTATTTCTCTAAAGGTATATAAGATAATATAGCTTATATTATCTTTAGTTATAATATAGAAGATTAGGCTTATACTATTGTCCTAGTCTACTTCTAAACCGCCTAGTATAAAAGCTATATTAATATAGCTATTAATTTGAAACCTAAAGTATCTTTTATTTATATCTTATATATACCTGAAAATAATATTAGTACTTTTATAGCTTTAGATGAAGTAGTAGAAGATTTAGATATTACTATAGTATATACCTTATTCGTATTCTCTAATAAAACTAGTAAGTAGTATTAAAAATAGAAAGAAGAGATAAAATATAATAAACTCTTTACTAAGAAAAACCTAATTAAAAACTTCTATTAAATTAATTACTATAAAAAACTTATTAGTATTATCTAAACCTATACTAATTTAATAACTATTATATATAGCTATATTAAATAGATAGGATTACTATTTCTCTATCCTATTAACACTAAAATATTTACTACTTTTCTAATATAAGCTAAAAACTATACTAGTATACTAAAAAACAACTAGCTTAGCTACTACTATACTTAGATACTCTCTACCCTCAAGAGCTATACTACTAATAATAGTTTCTAAGAGTTCCTGATAACTAGTACTACTAGTATCCTTAAAAACCTTAAGAATACTATAAACTTAAGTAAAAGTAATTTAGTAAAAACAAAAGCGTAGCTAGATATTTTTATCTTATTTAAGAATTTTACTATACTAGTTTCGTAATAAAGTAACATACCCCCCTAAGATAAAAATATATACCTAGACTGAATTATTCCTATACTTAGCTTTAATAACTAGTCTAAGATACACCCTTACTAAAAGTATAGCAACTATACCCTAATACTAACTTAGGTTATTAGTTAGTTACTTTCCCCTCTACTATTTACCTATTATACTACCCTAGTAGTAATTATAAAATACTATTATTTTTTTATAGCTACTACTAAAGTTACTGATATTTTATAATACCTAGCTTTCTTCTATATTATAGCTAATATTACTATAGATAGATACTAGCTTATATACTTAGAAATAATATTCTAGATATTATCTCTCTTTAATAATAGTGTTAGTACTAGTAAGATTAACTCTTACTTTACAAGTATCTAAGTAGTATAGTACTAAACTATAATTAAACTTTAACTAATACTTTAATAGTTCTAGTAAGATAACTTTGCTAAATTAGTAAGTATAATAACTAACCCTAAAGAACTTAGCTATACTTATATAATATAACTTTAAACTATAAGAAGATAAGATAATACTAGTTCTAGTTAATTTATAGAAATATACTAATTCTACCTAACTTTACTACTAATCCTTATATCTACTATTTCTTAAATATAGGAGAAGGCTTATATTTTCTTTAAGAAGTTTAACTTCTAATTTTACTATAGTAGTAGCAATACTACTAGGAATACTAATAGTAAATATTAAACTATAATTAAGAATAATACTTTTGATAGCTTTTTCTATTCCTTAAATAATAATAATTTTATTGTAAATTAATACTTATTATCTTATACTTTTTTTAGTAGTAGCTATAAAACTCCTCTATCTTATAATTACTACTAGCTTCCTCCTCTCTCTCTCTCTTTCTCTCTCTCTCTCTTTCCTATAACTACTACTAGCCTATACTACTACTACTCTCTCTCTTTCCTATAGCTACTACTAACCTACTCTACTCTATCTCTCTTATATTTACTACTAGCCTATACTACTACTTTTCTCTCTTTCTCTCTCTATCTCATAACTACTACTAGCTAGGCTATTACTACATAACCTTTACTATCTTTTACTAATTATTATTCTAGACTAGTTATATTATTATTATCTCTTTTTATAGAACTATCTTAAACTGGCTAATTATACTAGTCAGTTATCTTATTCATATCCTCGATACTAAATACTAGAGTAATATAAAGAAGATTAACTAGGATAAGATAAAGGGTATTAATAATAAAATTTGCTAGTAACCTAAGTTTAAAAAGTCTTACCTAATCTTACCTAAAATACTAAATAAGGATAAATTTAAAGATCTTTAACCTAATAACTATAATCTACTATATAGTATAATTCCTACTTAGTAATATATTTATTTTAATAATTAATTTACTTACTACTAGGCTTGAATTATTATTAATAAGGTTTATAAAGCTTATAAAGTTAATAGTGTTTTTTATAATTTATTAATTCGCGAGAAGTACTAATTACTCTACTTTATCTCTATAACATGTTTATTAAATTACTTCTATAATTTTCTTAATCCTTTATAACTTATTTAGTTTAAGGTATAGTAGTAATTAATATTCAAGGTTAAGCTGGTCTAGGTTCTGCTTACTTATTAGATATTTAATAAGATAGAATTTATTTATTACCCTAACTATAACTTTACTTAGTATTAGTAGTATCTGGGTACTAGGAAAACCTATAATATCTTCTATCTTACTAGCTATAATTCTGAAACTTTTAATACTAATATTTAGTATATATTATATATTTAGTAAGAAGAGAAGTATTATTTCTAGATCTTATAGCTTACTTTCTATTATACTATTAGTTAAGTTTTTAAATTGAGTAATGATTTCCTTTATCTTATTATTACCTCTATTCCAGCTATAATTAGTTTTAATAAGTTTATATAGATTTATTTAATTTCCTGAATAGTAAAGTTTTATATTTAGCTAAGGATATAAAGCCTTAGTTAGTTTCCCTTAAGAGTTTTTAATATATGAATACTAAGGTTACTAAATTTATAATTACTACTACTAAGGTTTTTACTAATAAAACCCCTAATGCTAATAATAATAAGGCTTTTCCTATTTAAGTATAAAATAAGGGATTGAATACTAATAGAGTAGTAGTTAATAATAGTAAGTTTTCTACTATTTATACTTCTATTGACTAAATTATAATTACTGTTTTTAGTTTCTAGAACTAGATTTTACTAAATCTTTAGTTATTAATGGATAGTATAATTAATACTTATTATGGGTATATCTTGATTTATTTTGAAGAAAAAATAAGAAAGGTTAATAAGCTAAGAAGGTTTATTTGAAGAATCGTATAGTTATAGTAAGGTTTTAGGATAATAAAGTAAATAGTAAGAATAATCCTAATAAAGCTTAAACTAATAATTTATTCTTCTTATAATAGTATATTAAGAGTTTTATCTAGTCTAACTTATTCCTAGGTTTTAAATATTTCTAGTAGCTATGATATAATAAAGCTTAAATCCTACTAGTTAATACTTAAATAAGTATATATAAAATCTCTAACCCTTATCTATATTCTTAATCTAGTTTAATACGTAGTATATATAGAAGGTATATGTATTTTTATTTTAGTAGATATTTACTAGATTTAGTAATAAATATAATTCCCCGCTTTATTTTTAGTAGTAGCTATAAGATATCCTATCTTATAGCTATTACTAGCTTCTTTCTCTCTTTCCCTCTCTTATAACTACTACTAGTTTATCTTTTCTCTTTTTTTTTTCTCTTATAGCTACTACTAGTTTATTTCTCTCTCTATTTCTCTTTCTTCTCTTATAATTATCACTAGTTTTCTTCTATCTTATTAATATATAGTTCTATAGAATAATTAGTACTATTCTTATATTTATTAGTTTTAATATTGAGTTGATCTAGTCTAGCTATTCTGAAAGTAAATATATTACTACTATTAAGTATTTTAATAACTTTTAGTCTAAGTACTAGGTTTTCTTATCTTCGCCTAGTTTTTCTACTATTATAGTTGACTTATATTATAAGTATTATACTAAGATTCTCGTAACTCTACTTTATAATTTTAGTATTCTATTCTAGATTTCTAGTTATATTATTCGCTTCTACTAGAAGTATAATATTAACTAGATTGTATTTAAAGTTAAAAGGTTTATTTATAATTATATAGAGTATTTCTTATATAAGAAGTAGGTTAATGAAATTGCTACTACTAGTAATACTCTATTTTATATTAAAAGTTAGGTCTAGCTAGTTTTTATTTTTGAAATTTAATAGAATTACTTATATTAGGAGTATAACTAACTAGTATAGTATAATAAGTATATTAAAAGCTTTGAGTTATATAAGTATTATATATCTACTACTATCTATCGCGGATAGTACTATTTAGAGCTTATTATCTAGATATAAGAACTTTCTAAACCTATTTACTAATAGCTATTTAGGACTATTTAGTACTTCTTCCCCTATACTATTTATTACTTTGCTATTTAGTTTATATAAGATAAATTATACTTACTAGAATATAAAACTCTATTATAGGATAAGCCCTACTTCTACTAATATTTACTTATTATAGCTTAGACTATTACTAAAGACTTTAAGATTAAGAAGGAGTTAGAGAATATAGTTTTATATACTAAATATAGTTTTATTAAGGTATTTAAGGTTAATATTGTTTTTAATATTAGTAATAATATTATTAAGAATAAGAATAATAATAATTTCAATTAAATTTTTATTAATAATAATTAGCATAAAATACTTTCTACTTTCTCTATTATAGTCTAAACTAGTAATAATAAATAAGTCTAGTAATCCGAGGTTTTATATATTAAAACTATAATAGTTTAAGATTTTATTACTATTTTTAGTAACAAACCCTAATCTGTAGTATAAGTTTCCTTTTCTGATTCTGATAAAACTACTACTAAATTTAATACTAAGATTACTAGTAAATCTAAAGCTAAGATTAATAGTAATACTGGTGATATGTCCCCTAAAGCTAGTTATAAGATAGATATTTCTATAATTTATAACTACTTTTAGGATTTCCTCCTAGGTATAATTAATAAGGAAAGATTTGAGTTTATTATTTCTAATAATTACTAGCTTCTTATAGCTAGATCTAATAGCTATTACTAGGCTTTTCTAGCCTATACTACTATACTTTTACACTATATTCTTAAGTATTAATATATTAAAGCTAAATAAGAATAGTTTAGTTTTATATTTATAAAGAAGTATTAGAAGGAATATAATAAAGTTTTAGTTACTAGTTCTAATAATTATACTAAGAGTTTCTAGGATAAAGATTTAGATATTCTCACTTAAACTCTTATTTACCTAGGTTATAAGTACTTCTAACTTAAGAGTAGTAGTATAAAACACAACTATTAGAAGAAGTTATATTAAAAGGAATATTAAAATAAGTTTAAATTAAGCAAGTTTATTACTTATAATAATAATAATAAGAATAATAATAAAGAGGATAATAATAAGGAGGAAACTAATAATAAGGAAAAGGGTAATAAAAATAATAATAAAGAGAATAATAAGAAGGATATAGAAGAGGATAATAATTATAAGAAAGTTTCTATTCTTTATATACCTAGATTATAAAAGGAGGATAAAGTTAATAAGGTTACTACTTCTAATAATAATATTAATTAAAAAGAGGAAACTAGTAATATAGTTATATTTAATATAGACTTTCTATCTAATAATATTACTACTATATCTCCCTTAGCTATAGAGGTTATTTTACTTACTAATATATCTAATTAAAAGTTTTTAATAATTTTTTCTAGTGATCCTATTATTAATATATTATAAGATACTACTCTCGTAGCTTGCTTCGTAGCTAAGTAAATCCTATGCTAATTACTACGAAATCGTAAAGCTTGAAATATTAGAACTAAGTTATATATAATAATACTATTAGTTTATATAGTAGTAGGGATTTTAGTAGTAGCTATATAATTATACGTCTTATATTTATTATAAGGGTTATTTCTACTTATATTTATAATAAGATACTAAGATAGGTTACTAGATATAGTAATTATTAGGTATAAAAGTTATAAGTAGTTACTTAGTATAATTTAGTTTCTGATTATTTAGGAGGGATTTCTTATATAGTATGTTTTAGTAGAGTATAAGTAGGATATTAGAGTTAGAAAAATATAAAAATATTAGAAAATAGTAAAATACTAAAAAAAGTTTATAGGATACTATTATTAATAATAATTATTATAAAGTTAAATATTAAATAGTATATATATATAAAGTATATATTTTATAATAAGTATTAGTATAGTTGTAATATATGTATTATAGTGATATAAGCTATAGGTATCTAGTAGTAGCTATAAGATTCGTAGTTTCTCTGGCTTTTATAGCTATTACTAGAAGCCTTAAAAGCTACAGATCTTATAGCTACTACTAGAAGCCTTGAAAGCTATGGCTTTTATAGCTATTACTAGAGGCCTCGAGGGCTATAGATCTTATAACTATTACTAAAAGCTTCGAGGGCTATAGATCTTATAACTACTACTAGAAGCCTTGAGGGCTATAGGAGGCCCCGAGGGTTATAGGAGGCCCTAAGGGCTATAGATCTTATAGCTACTACTAGAGGCTTCGAGGGTTATAGGAGGCCTCGAAAGTTATAGCTCTTATAGCTACTACTAGAAGCTTCGAAAGCTAGATCTTATAGCTACTACTAGAAGCCCCGAGGGCTGTAAGAAGCCCCGAGGGCTATAGATCTTATAGCTACTACTAGAGGCCTTGAGAGCTATAGGAGGCCTCGAGGGTTATAGAACTTATAGCTACTACTAGGGGCCTCGAGGGCTATGGATCTCATAGTTACTACTAGAGGCCCGGAGGGCTATATATCTCATAGCTACTACTAGAGGCCTTGAGGGCTATAGATCTTATAGCTACTACTAGAAGCCTCGAAAGCTATATCTTATAGTTACTACTAGAAGCCCCAAAGGCTATGTCTTATAGCTACTACTAGAAGCCTCGAGGACTATAGGAAACTTCGAGGGCTATAGATCTTATAGCTACTACTAGAAGCCTCGAGAACTATAGATCTTATAGCTATTACTAGAAGCCTCAAGAGCTATATATCTTATAGCTATCACTAGAAACCTCGAGGGCTATATATCTTATAGCTACTACTAGAGGCCTCGAGGGCTATAGATCTCATAGCTACTACTAGAAGCCTCGAGGGCTATAGATCTCATAGCTACTACTAGGGGCCTCGGGGGCTATAGATCTTATAGCTACTACTAGAGGCCTCGAGGGCTATAGATTTCATGGCTACTACTAGAAGCCTTGAGGGCTATAGGAGGCTTTAATAGCTATAGGAAGCCTTGAGGGCTATAGATCTTATAGTTACTATTAGGGGTTTCGAGGGCTATAGTGTTTATAGCTATTACTAGAAACCTCGAGGGCTATATCTTATAAGTACTACTAGAAACCTTAAAAGCTATATCTTATAGTTATTATTAGAAATCTTGAGAATTATAAGAAGCCTTGAAAGCTATAAGAAGCTTCGAAAGCTATAATTCTTATAATTATTACTAAAAACTTTGAGGACTATGAAAAGCCTCGAAAGCTATAAGAAACCTTAAAGATTATAAGAAACCTCGAAAACTATAGGAAACCTAAAATACTAATTAAAATATATAATAATATTAATAAAACTAGATATTATTATACTTTCTTCTATTAAATATATAAGATTTATTATAATAAGGTTTCTATAATAATTTTGGAAGACACTTTCTAAATAATATATAAAATAATTAATTATACTATTAACCTAGATAGTTTTATACTTATATTACTTATTCTTAGTATATATCTATATTTTATAAATAATTTTACTTTTTCTTGAAATATTATTACTTATACCTATACTATATAGAAAATAATAAAAAGATCTATTATAATTATATTTACTTTATTCTTAATATAGTTTTAGTAATATATAATAGCTTTAATATTTTATATATAATAATTCTTTTATTTTAATTTTTTTTATTTATAGAAAAAGAGAAATATAATTAATAAACTTTATTTTACTTTATTATTACCTATAGTAAAATATATTTTTAATCTTTTTGAAATTTTTAAGAATTCTAAATAAAAAATATAAAACTACATTTTAAAAATAGTTAAATATTTTAATTTATATTATTAATAGTAATATTACTAAGTATATAGTTAAGAAGTAAATTCTTTATATTATTATATATAATTAAGAAGTAAAATCTTATATATATCATATATAACTAAATATAATTAAGTATAAAATAAAATCTTTTTTCTTAAATAGTATAAATAAATTAAAATTTATAAAAATAGTATTATAATTAAAATCCTTCTAGTAAAAAGTTTATTATTTAAATTTATACCCGCTTAACGTAGTAGTTTAACGTCTAGCTAGCTCTTACTATTATAGTAAGAGTAGTAGGTTCGAATCCTGCAGCGGGTAAGCGTAACTGGTAGGTATATATATGTTTTCCGATTACGTAAACCATATAGTAACTACTACTAGCTATTAGCATTTACCGATAGCCGTTAATAGTTAACTATTAATAGCTAGCAACTATTAACAGCTAACTATTAACAGCTAACTATTGACGGCTAGCGATAAGTATTACGGCTAGCTAGTATTGGTGTCACGTAACTATGATCCTTAAAGAGTAACTACGACGGATAGGCCTATACTTTCTTTTTATAACGTATTTTCCTATTTGTTAGATATCGTATTAACCAACCGCGTTTACTACCTAAGGTTTCCTCTATTTAAACAGTTCCTTAGTACTAGTAGTATCTATAGGGTAAATGAGGTAAGAGCTGATAACTAGGTACAACTACCTTTAAAAAGTCCCGGAGAAGCATATGATTTGAAATAGATCAGAGACCTTCAATACAACTATTATTTAAATTTATTATCTTTAATATATTTATCTAATCTTAAAAGTTTTATTTATAAATTAACCTTTTATTATAAGTTACGCCTAACTAGTTAATTCTAGTTTTACTTAAATTTTAGTAATTTTACTTAACAAATAAAGTATTAATAAATTACTAGTAAACTTTTAGTACTATTCTTAAATAGATTTTTTATATTTTTATAAGAATTTCTTTTTTCACTTTTTAATTCTAAATAAATAGTATTTATATTTTTATAACTAAATTATAATTTAAACTTAGTTTTGTATATATTTAATACTTAGATATATTATTTATATAAGTAATATTAAATTCAATATAGTTTTTGTTTATTTAAGAAAACATATTAATTAGTAAAATATTATTTTTAAAGATAAGAAATATTAAGTTAAATATAACTTTTTATTAAATAAAAAAACTAAAATAAAATATTATTTTTTACTAGTTATAATTCTTAAGATATTATTAGTAAATATAATTTTTAATAAAGATTTATAATTTAATATTAAAACTAATTATTATTATAAAATAGAAAAGATTAATATTCCCTAAAGAATTTCTATAACTAGTATTACATTTGAAGTTAATTATAAAAAGTATTTTAATATTATTTTAATAGTATTATAATAAACTTAAAAGATTTATACTTATAACACAAATTCTTTACTAAACTATAAAAATAATAATTATATAAAATCTTAATAGTAATATCCTATATAAACTTTAAAGTTTAGGTTTATAATATACCCCCTACTACTCTTTTACCTTATTATTATAATAATATATAATATTAATGTTTTTATAATATAATTATAATTTCTAATTACTTAAATTGACTTAACTAATAAGGAAAATCTGTTTAAAATAATTTCTTTAAATATTACTAATATTAAATAGTCCTACTAATAACAAAATTTAGTTACTATTAATATTAAATAGTTTTACTAATAATAAAATTTATATTATATTTACTCTAAGTAATTCTATATTATATTCTTTTTTTCTTAATTTATAAGAAACGTCTTTCTTCTTTTTATATATAGTTTTTTTTTCTAGTTTTATATAATTTCTATTTTATACTTAATATAATATTACTATTCTACTACTATTTTACTACTTTTCTATTTTTTTCTTTTCTTTATATTTTATTTATTATTATATTAATTACTATTACCCCTTAATCTAACTTTCCTAATAATAATTCCTCTTATTACTATACTCTACTAAACTTATTTCTTATATTTATAATAATTATGTTATTAAACGTAATTCTATTAATAATAAAAATTAGTTTTTTAATATAATTATTTCTATTTATTTTAACTATTATTAAAAGTAAAATAGAAAAAGTATTATTTACTATTACAAACTATACCTAGCTAGGTAATTCTAACTTTACTTAAATCCTAATAATTATACCTAAAAAGTTAGGTATTAGTAAGTTACTAGTAAGTTTCTAGTATTATTTCTAAATAAACTTCTTATATTTTTCGCGAGAACTTTCTTTTTATTTTTTACTTCTAACTAAATAGTATTAATATTCCTCATAGCTAAATCATAATTTAGGTTTAACTTTTTTTTTTCAAACTCGGATTTATCTTTTATATAAATAATACTAGGTTAAGTATAGTTTTTTATTAAATAGAAAGATTAAAGTAGAGTATCATTCTTGATTAGTTATAATCCCTAAGATATTATTAGTAAAGTATAGCTTTTAACGAAAATCTATAACTAAATACTAAAGCTAATTATTATTATAAAATAGAAAGAACTAATACTTTTTAAGAAACTCTTATAGTTAGTATTACTATAGAAGAGTTATTATGATAATACTTAAGTATAGCTATTACTTTACTTTATAAGAAAATTATAGTACTAACTATTAAATTAGTAGAGAAAAAGTTAGAATTTTCCCCTAATATTATTATTATTTCTTTAGAGTTTATTTATATAGTTTCTATTCTTTAAAAGAAGGTTTTCTTTTTTCCTAATAAGTTTTTAGGTAAAAGAAAAGAATAAAATATTTAGGTTTATTAGATAAGGGGAAAATCAAAGATTGATTAGGATCTCTTTAAAATAGATAAATAAAAATAGTACTTAGTTTACTTTTATTTAAATTCTAAAATCTAGTAAATAATAGAGAATTTCTTTATAGTTGGAAAATTAGGGGAAAACTAAGGTTTCTAAGATTTTATAACTTATTTAGATTATATTTATTTAGATTTTAATATCTAGTTTTA
>RYZW01000850.1:0-12353 GCA_004367215.1 Colletotrichum trifolii | reverse complement strand
TATAATATTTTCTAGTTTAGAAGAGGGGGGATATAAGTAATTAGTAACTAGTTTAGTATAGATTAATATAGTCTTAGTACCTATATTACTTATAATTTTAGAGTAGCTACTACTTATTCTGCTAGTTATTTATACTTTTTTTATAAACTTTTTTAATAAAGAGAAAACTTCTAGCTTTTTTCTATATAAAAGGTTTTTTAACTATTATATTTACTTAAAAAACATTAGATAGAACTAAGCTAGACCTGTTATAAAAACTACTATATAATATACTAAAAAAGTATTTCCTTAAGGTTTAATACTAAGTTATAGACTTAATAGATAAAGGTTAGGTTTAGGCTAGCTTATTTATAACTAGAATACTTATCTTTTTTATTAAGAAATCTAGGGAGAAATAGTAGTTTTATATAGATTATTATATCTTTAATATTATTAGTATTTATAACTATTACTTCTTACTACTAATTAAAGAAATACTATAATTATTATTTAAAGTAATATAATTTATAAAAGTTAATATTTATATAGTTTTCTATAAAATTTATATTATAGAGGGAGATGAATATAAGATTATTTTTTAGACTTATTTTAGTTTATTTAAGTAGTTTATTACCCTTTTTAGGCTAATAAATATACTTATGATATTCTAATATTATATTAATAGTATATTCCGGAGTATTCTTAATAACTTTATTATAGTTTACTTAGATAATATTTTTATCTATAGTTGTAGGTTAAAGTATAACTATAAAGATAAGGTTAAATAAGTTTTTAAATAGCTATAAAAAGTTAGTTTATATTTAGATTTAGGGAAATATGAATTCTTAGTAAAATAGATAAAATATCTAGGTTTTATTATTAAGGTAAGGAAAAGTATTTATTATAATTCTAAGAAGGTTAAAGCTATTTAGGAATAAGAAGTTCCTAAGAATATTTATAGTATTTAGAGTTTCCTTAGATTTACGAACTTCTACTATAACCTAATTAATTACTTTTCTAGTTTAATAGATCTTCTTATATAATTAATATAGAAAGAGGTATTATTTTACTAGGATATTATATACTAGTAAGTATTTAAAAAACTTAAATTTGTATTTATTTTAGAGTTAGTTATAGTTTAATAAAATTTAGAGAAATATATAGTAATAGAAATAGATTATTTAGTAGTAGTATTAGATAGTTATTATTTTTAAACAAATAGGGATAATATATTATAGTTCATTATTCATTATTTAGCTAGATTTATACTAGCTTAGTAGAACTATACTATTTATAATAAAGAATTACTAGTAGTAATATTATACTTAAAAGTATACTTAGTAGAATTATAAAGTATAGTAAAGCTATTTACTATTTTCTCTGACTATAAAGTATTAGAATATTTTATAACTTTAAGATTTATTTCGGAGTAATAAGCTAAGTAAATAGAGATTTTATTAGAGTTTAGTTTTATTTTAAAATATTATTTAAGTTATTCTACTAGGTATTTTAATATTTTTTCTTAATAGGGTTAAGATAATATAATAGAACTAAGGTTTATAATATAAATCTTCTAGTTTCTCTAAGTTAATTATAGGGATAAAGATAAGTTTTCCCTAGTATTTTTAATTTATAATATATAGATAGAGAAAAGCTAAGAAAAAGCTATACTAATAGGGGAAGACTATTAATATATTATTAGTAAACTACTAGATAAATATACTATATTCTAAAGTACTATATTACTATTACTATAGAACTAGGTAATTATAGTAATACTAATATATAAGGTTTAACTAGATACTATTTACTAAGTAGTAAAAATATTCTTTCTAGATATTTTAATATAAATATAAGTAGCTAATTATATAATAAGGAATAATAGTACTCTATTTTACTTGGGTTAGGTTTAGGTCTTTGAGTATAAGCTACTAATAATAATAATCTTCTAAATAGTTTATAATTCCTTAGTTTTAGGCTATTCTAGTATTAATTTAATATTTATAGTATTCTTATAAAACTAGTATTAGGATAGTATATTAAGGAATATTAAATATTTCATATAAATATACGATATCTACTAGTATTTGTATAAAAGATAGTAGTACTACTAGGGTTTTATATAGTTTTTCTTAGTTCCTAATAAGTTCTAGTTATAGACTTCTATTAATTTTATAATAGAACTACTATTTACTATAAAAAGCAACTTAAGATTTTTATAGTAATTATAGACTAATTATTAAAATATATCTAGCTAGAAATTATAATATCTATAATTATTAAAGCTTATATAGAGAAGTTCTAAGATACCTAGTAATAGTTTTATAGTTTCCCTATATTAATTATCACTAACTATAGATTAGACTAGGTTAGTATTTTCTACATAATATTGTACTAGTTAATAGGGGTATAGTAGTTTTTATTAATATTATTCTATCCCTAGATAAATAGTAAAATAGAGAAAATAATACCTAAGATTTAGGTTTTCCTATAAATATATATTACTTTCTTATAATTAAACTAGCTAGTTTATATTACTACTTATTAGTTAGTACTAAATAATAGGGATTTAGTAGTAACTAGAATAAGCCTAAATAGGCTTTTAAATAAGTTTAATATTATACCTATCTTATATTCTAAAGTAGTAGAATAATCTATATATTCTAGCTTAAGATAAACTTTAGTTTTCTTATCTTACCTTAAAAATAGTATTACTATAGCTTAAATAGTAATAGTATATATATAGTAGTATAATAAAATAAATATAAATAAGATATAATAAGTAACTAAGAAATTCTAGGTAAAGGATAAAATATAGCTATTACTATACTATATTAAAATAAATTAGCTAAATAAGAAATTTAACTAGGTATTTTCTAAGTATAAGGTTATTAATATACTAAACTTACTAAATATTATTTTAGATATTTCTATAGGTATTTACCTAATATTTTATATTAATTTTATTAAATAAGTAGAGAATAGCTTACTATTATTATAATAGTATATAGATACATGACTTAATCTTATTTTAGTTTTAGCTGGAGAAAATAGTAAGGTTTATAAGGAATATAATATTAAAGAGATATTAGTAGTAAAGAATATATTTAGGTAAAAATATAACTATAATATATTAGTTAAATAGAAAAGTTATAATACTTTAATAAAGGAATTCTAAGAAAGTTTTATCAATAATAAAACTATAATATAATTTAAGTTATAATATAGAAATATTAGAAAGAATAAAAACTTTATATTAATTTACTAATAGCAGAAAACTATATAAACTATAAATCAAGTAATACGATAACCCCTAGGGGGTATATATAACTATTTACTAAACTTACGTTTAAGGTACTAAATAAATAAGTTAAGTAAATAGATTAGTATTATCTTATATCTCCTCGTTACCTTAGAATTCTTCCTCTATATTATTATTATCTTCTTCCTCTTCTTCTTTATTATCAGGGATATTAATAAGTAATACTTATTCGCAAATAAAGTATTATTAATATTAAGCTAGGGGGGTAATAGTATAGTAATAGTAAATAAGTAAACTAGTTTTAGTAAGACTAAAGATATAGTTATAATATTAGTAAAGTATAGTATAAGTATTAGAGTATATTACAGTATTCTATTATAAAAAAATTAGTATAATAAAAATAAAGAAGGAAAAGAGGGGAGACTTATTATTATTTATATAATACTATTAAGGCTAGTAATAACTTATTTAGGGGTAAAAATAGGGGTAGAAGTAAGAGTATTTTTAATATAAGAAATAGGAGTAGTAAGTATAGTAGTAATATAAGTAGGGGTTTCTTATTAAATGTAATAGAAGTAGTTATTATAATACTAGACTATAANTTTCTATTCTAGGTTTCTTTCTAGGATTAACTTGTTTAATAATATATTATTTACTAGCTAAACTTTCTTATTTTCTATTTTATATATAGTATTAATATCTTCTACTAATCTGTTCTAAATATCTACTACTACTATTTCATTTTCTTATATATTGTCTTTTTTTCAAAGATAGTATTTACTATTTCTATAATATTTCATTTTTATAGTATGACTTTTTCTATTCCTTAAAATCTCTAATATAAGCTTGATATTTATATTTTAGGAATTTGTAAAAACTTTAAGAATATTATTTTATATAGGATAAATATACTAAGTTATACTTTCCTAGAAATATAATAATATTATAAATTCTTTTGATTTTTAGTCTAATAGTCTTTTAAATTGAGATTTCTAAAATTACCTTAAACACTTCATTCGTCTTAGCTACTACTATAATTACTTCTTTATTATTATCTATTAACGTTTCTTTATGTTTAGTTTATTGAACTTTAGTATTATTAGTAATTCTTAAAAAATCAAGTATATTATATTTATCTGTTTATATTAGTTTTCTTGTTCTATATTTTATTTACTAGCTATTAGTTTATAGCTTCTGATAGTAACTCTTGGTTTCTTTCTCTTATAGAAAGAAAAGAATATATATATTAAATATAATTAAAATCCCTTAAATGTAGTATTATATTTTAGAATCTTATAGCCAAATTATATATATAGGAAGATTAAAGAAGATTTAAATTAGTATTCCTAGATTAGATCCAACTAATAATCTAGTTAGGTATATATTAAAATAATATTTATGTTATGATAATAATTAGTATTTTAAAGATTAAGTCTTTTATTATCATCTTTCTAGGTATAATAAGAAATCTTATATTAGGGATATAATATCTCTTAATATTTAGTTACTTTTACTCTATACCTGAAATAGTATCTAAGCTCTTTACCCTATGTATAGATTTAACTATAGAATTTACCTAATAATAGGATTCATGCCAATACTAGTTTATAACTAGTTAAAGTAATAATGAAATTACTTACTATTATAGATCATTATACTTTTAGCTCTAATATTTAACCCTATAATAGTAGAAAACCTCGTAGTAATAGTCTATATAGGGAGGGTTTTATTAACATTAAAGCTTAATATATATAGCTAAAAATAACTACTAAAGTTAAAGGGTTAAGAACTTTTCTAAACTTTTTGAGAATAGAATAGAATAAAGTACTTACTTCGAGATATGAAAACTAGGTATTCTATAATCTATTACTTTTCTATAACCTTAATAATAGAACTAAAATCTCCTCGAAATCTATATAGCTACTTATGAAGAAATAACTATGAAATAAATGTAGAAATATCTAGCTATAACTATTATAAATATAACTATTAGTATATTAGACTAGGTTTTACTAACATTATTCTAAATAATATAATTAATAGGTAGTTTATAGATATTTAAAAGAAACTTATCTAGTTATTATATAAATTATTATACTAAGCTTTTAATATTAGAAACTAAGTATTAATTAGATAATACTTTAATAATAATATTTCACTATAATGCTAGTTACTAGACTTTTTAGAGTATTATAATACTATTATTATAAAAAGTTTAAAAACTATCTGGTTATACTAGAAATATCTATATCTAAGTAAGTTTTATTTATATATTAGTTATATTTAATTAATATATTAAAATTATTTGCTAATAAGAATAGGACCCGCTTGACGTAATAGTTTAATATCTAGCTAGGCCTTACTATTATAGTAAGAGTAATAGGTTCGAATCTTATAGCGGGCAAGCGCGACTAGTAGCTATATACTCTCCGAATATATAAACTAATTATAATAACTACTACTAACTATTAATACTTATTATAGCTATTGATAACTAGTAACTAGTAGTAATTAGTAGCAAGTACTACTAGCTAGTAGTATTGGTATTACGTAATTATAATCCTATAATAAGTAACTATAATAGATACAGGCTTATTTTATATTTTCCTTTATTATATACTTTCTATATTTATTAGCAATCGTTTTTAACTAACTATATTATTAGTATTTAAGGTTTCCTCTATTTAATTAGTTCCTTAGACCTAGTATTATCTAGAGGGAATATCAAGTAAGAGCCGACTACTAAGAATAGTTTCCTTTAAAGGGTTCCCAAGAAGTATATAATTTTAAATAGATTAAAGACTTTTAATATAACTACTAATAAGAGTAGGCTGAGTCTTATCATATTTGTATAGAGATTATGAGTTAGCTTATATTAATAATAGAGAACCTTTTTGTTAGTAGTATAAAGTTTTATTTTAGGAATAGGTAGGGTTTAGTTAATAAGGATATTGAAGTTATAGGTATAAAGGTTATGATAAATATTCGAATAGAGTATTGATAGTTAGTAGTAATTAAATATCTTCAGATATTCGAATTATATATAACTATAAAAGTATGAAAATATGAGGGTATTAGGTTGTTATAGAAGGAGTTATTAGTTATTTATTATCTGCGAAAAAGTTAATATAAGTGGGTATACTAGTTATTATAGTTATAAGAAGTTTAGCCTCGGATTAACTAGGAGCTAGCTATAGTAGTTAGTAGGGAGGTAGAAAGGCTAAGGTTATATTTTAGGGGGTAACATATCTACTAAAAGTTATAGTGGAGAGCAATCTATTAGCCCCTCCTAATATCTCTTAATATTAATATTTTCTATTATTATTTTATAGAAATCTATAGTATATTTAATATCTATAATATTTTATGGTCCTAAATATTCCCGCGTGACATAGTAGTTTAACGTCTAGCTAGCTCTTACTATTATAGTAAAAGTAGTAAGTTCGAATCCTATAGTAAGTAAGCGCGACTAGTAGGTATATATATACTTTCTAATTATATAAACTATATGGTAACTGCTACTAGCTACTAGCTCCTACTAATAGCCATTAATAGTTAATAACTATTAATAGCTAATAACTATTAACAATTAATGAATATTAATAACTAGTAACAAATATAACAACTAGTTAGTATTAGTATTACGTAATTATAATCCTTAAAAAGTAACTATAATAGATATAGACCTATACTGTCCCTTTATAATATACTTTCTATATTTATCAGCTATTATATTAACTAACTATATTTTACGACCTAAGGTTTTCTCTATTTAAATAGTTCCTTAGAACTAGTAATATCTATACGGTAAAATAAAGTAAGAACTGACTATTAAGTATAGCTTCCTTTAAAAAATACCTAAGAAGTATATAATTAAATAGATCAAAAACCTTTAATACAACCTTATAGTCTTAAATATATAAATATTATTCTACTAAATAGATTTAACTTCTAGATATAGTCTTTAGTAATAATATTAATTACTAAACTAATACTAACAATCCTTTAGAACTTTAAACTCTTTGAGTTTATAATTTAAAGAATTTCTAAAAGTAAATCATAATAAAATCATAAATTAGAATAAAACTAGTAATAGCGCTTTCCCTTATATTAATAAATTCTATTATAATACTTATTATTTTAATATTTAACCTGCTTAATATAGTAGTTTAATGTCTAGCTAGCTCTTACTATTGTGGTAAGAGTAGTAGGTTCGAATCTTATAGTAAGTAAACGTAACTAGTAAGTATATATATACCTTCTAATTACGTAAACTATATAGTAACTACTACTAGCTATTAACGCCTAGTAATAGCTATTAATACCTAGCAACTATTAATATTAACAACTAGCGACTACTAGTGTAGATGGCTGATAACTATTAATAGCTAGCGATAGGTACTACTAGCTAGCTAGTATTAGTATTACGTGACTATAATCCTTAAAGAATAACTATAATAGATATAAGCATATACTTTCCCTATTTATTACTTATTATATTAACTAACTATATTTACTACTTGAGGTTTTCTCTGTTTAAATAGTTCCTTAGACCTAGTAGTATCTATAGGGTTTAATATACTAGGTATAGCTTCTTTTAAAAGGTTCCCGAGAAGTATATAACTTTAAATAGATCAGAGATCTTTAATATAATGAATATTAAATTATTTTAATATTTATATTTTTAATTTATAGGAGGGGCTGATAGCTTGCTCTTTACTATGATTATTAGTAGATATATTACCCCCTGAAGTACGACTTTAGCTTTCTTACTCCCCCCGCTAATTACTATAGCTAGCTTTTAGTTAATCTAAAGCTAAACCCCTCGCGGCTATAGTAACTAGTATACCCGCCCTATATTAACCTTTTTAATAATAAATAACTAATAACTCCTTCTATAATAACCTTACACTTTCACGCTTTCTCACCTTTACGCTTTCACAGCTATTAATATATAATTCGAATATCTCGAGATATTCAATTACTGCTAACTATAAGTATTCTATTCAAATATTCATTATAACCTCGATATCTATAACTTTAATATCCCCTAAACTAAGCTTTACCTACTTCTAAGATAAGACTTTATACTACTAATATAAAAATTCTCTATTACTAATACGGGTTAACTTATAATCTCTATATAAGTATAATAGGACTTAGTTTATTCTTATTAGTAAACGATCTTAATATATTAATTATAGCTAATAGCTAACTTATAAATAATACTCATATAGATATAGATATTCCTAGTATAACTAGATAGTTTTTAAAACCTCTATAATCGTGTTATTATAATACTCTAAAATATCTAGTAACTAGTATTATAGTAGTCTATTAATATTAAGGTATTATTTAATTAATACTTAATCCTTAATATTATTAGTTTAATATAGTAGGTTATAGGTTAGTTAGATGATTTTCTTTTAAATATTTATAGGTTACTTATTAATTATAGTATTTGGGATAATTCTATTAAGGTTTATTTTAATAAAATAATAGTTTTAGTTATAATAGTTATAGTTAGATATTTCTATACTTATTCTATATATTTCTTTCGCGGGTAGTTATATAGACTTTAAGGAAAGTTTAGTTCTATTGTAAAAGATATAGAAGAGTAATAGATTACGCAATATTTAGTTTTTATATCTTGAAATAGGTATTCTATTTTATTCTATCTTTAAGAGGTTTATAAAGGTTCTTAACCCTATAACTTTAGTAGTTACTTTTAGTTATATATATTAAACCCTAGTCTTAATAAAATTCTCCCTAACTATTACTATGAGGTTTTCTATTACTATAGGGTTAAATATTAGAACTAGGGGTATAATTATCTACAATAATAGGTGATTTCATTACCGTTTCAACTAGTTGCGAGCTAGTATTAGCACGAATACTATTATTAGGTAAAATTTATAGTTAAATCTATATATAGAGTAAAGAGCTTAGATACTATTCTAGGTATAGAGTAAAAGTAACTAAATACTTTTAACTTATATAATTAGTATTACTTATATCTATAAATTAAGTAGTATTATTAATTCTATTTTCTATTTATTATTAGACTATATTATTAATTATTTAGTAATATATTATTAGCTCTATTTATTATTCTAAGTTTGAACTTTTACCTCTTAATCCTCTATTTTATTAAATCTATCTATGAATTCCTCTTCTATTATAATAAGTATTTCTCTTATTTACTAATTATTCTAGTAACTCTTAATAATTAATTAAGTATATTTATAACTAATTTAAGGATATATAAATTAGGTTTTCCAAAAGAAATTTTCAGGAACTAAAATCTATTTACTAATTCTTTTAAAATAAATTTGTTAAACTAGTATTTAGGTTTCTATATTTGCTAGTATTATAGAAAAGACTAGTTAAGTAGATATTTATTCAGTAGTAACTATCTTTTGAGGAATTAGGTTGAATAGTAATGTAAGTCTATTATCATTTTAGTCTAAGTTAATAACTCTTAGTTCTAATTAAACTAGTTAGTAGTTTTTTGATTATATAGGTTTATAAATTATTTTTGTAAAGTTTATAAAAGTTATATAGTATTAGTCTTTTAGAGTTAAGTTTCAATCTATTTATTATAATAATTTCCTTAGGACTTATCTTTATATTATTTTCTAGAGTAGTTATTTAAATAGATTTTAAAATTATAATACTAATTATTACATAAATTCCTTCTACTTACTTTTAGCGTTATTACTAACATTTAGTAAACTTCTTATCTATTTGTTTAATTAATATCTAATATTTCTTATAGTCCTAGAGAATTTATTAAAAATCGTAGTTTGAAGTTCTTAGTTTCTTTAGTTTGCTTTAGGAAAACCTATAGTTTCTAGGTAATATCTATAAGAATAGATTTAGTATTTTATAATTTCTTCTTATATTTTATATTAATAAAACTGTTTTCTACTATTATTATAATATTTTTCTAGTAGTTAATATTATATGTGCTTTTAGTATACAAATAAATACTATAGGTATTAGAAGCTAGTTATAAGAGATATTTTAGTAGTACCTTAATAGTATTATAATAAACTTAAAAAGTTTATACTTAAAGTGAAAACTCTCTACTAGACTATAGGGATAGTAGTTATATAGAATTCTAATAGTAATATCTTATATAAATCCTAAGGTTTAGGTTTATAATATACCCCCTATTACTTTACTACTCTATTACTATAATAATATATAATATTTATAGCTTTATAATATAACTATAATTTCTAATTACTTAAGTCAACCTAACTAGTAAGAAAAATCTATCTAAAATAACTTCCTCAAGTACTACTAATATTAAATAGTCCTACTAATAAGAAAATTTAATTATTATTAATATTAGATAATCCTACTAATAACAAAATTCGTACTATATTTACCCTAAGTAATCCTATATTATACTTTTTCTTCTATTAATCTATAAAAAACCCTTTTTCCCCCTTATATGTAACTTTATTTTCTTTCCTCTAACTTTATATAACTCCTATCCTATACTTAATATAATACTACTAAACCGCCGCTTTTTTACCCTCTTTCCCTTTTTTATATTTTATTTATTACTATATTAACTATTACTACTACTAGATCTAGCCCCCCTAATAATAACCCTTCCTACTACTATACCCCTTCTAAGCTTACTCCTTTTACTTAAAGTAGTTATATTATTAAAAGTAATTCTAATGATAATAATAACTAANCTATATAAAAGGTATTAAAGGGCTTGAGTAGTCTCTAGTATTCTTATAACCTTATGTTTTCTATTTATTCTAGAAAACTAGTTTATAGAGTTTAGGTTTTATAATTTATATTAATTATACTCTAAATTAGTTGAACTTTAATATTAGAATATTTGATGTTTAAGGTTTAGTGGCCCGTGCGTCCCGGAGCTTTGAATGTTCCGTATGACGTGAGGTTAACCTTTCTGAAGATAAACTCTATTTTGGTTATATAGATAGCGAAGTTCCCCACCTCTATGGAATCCGAACTTACTATTATCATCACCATTTCTACCAATACTAGTACTATTTTCAGATACTACTTTAAACTCCTTATTCTTCTATGGTTAATAGTTGTACTGTTCCCTGAGACCTTTACTAGTACTTAGTATTAGTTTAATATCTACCCCTACTTTTACCTCTAAATAAGTTATTACTAGTTTTAGTAATATTATATAAATAATAATAAATCCCCCCTCTTCTCTTTCCCTACTTTTATTATACTAACTTCTTTATAATAAGGTATTATGATATATTCTAGTACTTATATTATACCCTACTGATATTATAGCTATATCCTTAGCTCTACTAAAGCTAGTTTACTTATTTACTATTACTATACTATTGCCCCCCTAGTTTAATACTAATAATACTTTACCCGCGAATAGGTACTATTTATTAATATCCCTAATAACGAAAAAAAAGAAAAAGAAGATAATAATAATATAGAGGAGGAATTCTAGGGTAGTAAGGAGATACGGGATAATACTAATCTATTTACTTAATTTATTCGTTTAATACCTTAGAAGTAAGTCTAGTAAGTAGTTTTATATACCCCCTAGAGGCTATTATATTACTTAATTTATAGTTTATATAACTTTTTACTACTAGTAAATTAATATTAAACTATTATTTTCTTTAATATTTCTATATTATAATTTGAATTATATTATAGCTTTATTATTAGTAAAGCTTTCTAAGGGTTCCTATATTAGGGTATTATAACCCCTCTATTTAACTAATATATTATAGTTATATCTTTACTTAGGTATATTCTTTATTACTAATATTCCTTTAATATTATATTTTTTATAAGTTTCGCTATTTTCTTTAGCTAGAATTAAGATAAGATTAGGTTATATATCTATATACTATTATAATAGTAGTAAGTTATCTTCTACTTATTTAATAAAGTTAACGTAGAATATTAAGTAGATACTTGTGGGAATATTTAAAGTAATATTTAGTGGGTTTAGTATATTAATAATTTTTATATTTAGAAGATACCTAGTTAAGTTTCTTATTTAGCTAATTTTGTTTTCTAATATAGTATAATAATAACTATACTTTATTTCCTATTTAGAATTTCTTAGCTATTT
>RYZW01000849.1:0-22984 GCA_004367215.1 Colletotrichum trifolii | reverse complement strand
AGCTAGGCGTAGCCCGTAATAGTTAATAGAGGTTTTATATAGATAGATAGGTAAAAAGAGGTTTAAAGTTAGTTAGTATAGTTTTAAGTATAATTTTAATAGATATTAGTTAAGGTATGAATCTTAATATTGATAATAGACGTAGATAGATATATAAACTAAAGAGAGAAGTTAATATAAAACTAGATTTATAATTTATTAAACTAGTTATAAATAACTAGTTGAAAGTTAAGCGGAATTAATAATTCTTAATTATTAAAGAGTAAGTTATTTAGAAGAGTGTCTAAAAATAGCACTAATGATTATATAAATAGTGATAATAATAAGATATTCAGGGTTTATGAGAAATAGGGAAATTCGTAGCAGTAATATTTAAATAAAGTTTATTTTTAGAAAGTTTAACCTCATATTATGCGGAGCTTTTAGCTGTGTTATACTTAGGCTACTAAGTAATCTATTTACTATAGACTCTAGTATTATAGTTTAATTAGTTGAAAGTATAAAAATAGAATTAGTATAACATTAACTCTCATAAATGATCTTCTATATTAAATAGAACATATAGGGTTATGAGAGTAATAGAGAATAGTTAAGCCTTTAGTTACCTAAATGGGTTATTGGGATAAATATGAGTAACAGCTAAATAGCTAGAACTCTAATAGTAGTAAAACAAAATTCAGAATATCCTTTAAAATATAGGAATTCTAATTTTCAAATCTAATAAGGCTACTTGTTAAAATAATAGCCCTAAGTCCTATTTATTTGATTCCTTATTTCAAAAACTTTGAAATCTTTTGAGAAAATCCAACTACTATATCCAGATTTCAATGCTTGCTTTACAGATGGATAAATACAGAAGACTTAAGAGAATTATTATATTTTTAAAGCTTCATATTATTTCAAATCTAGCTTGAAGAACTCTAGGGAAATATCTTAAGCCTACTATATAAGGTAGTTATTATCTGAGCACAATTTAACTACTATAAAGCCTTCTAAATTCCCTCTTGACCCTAAGATCTTAAAAGATTTATTTCTATAAAAGAAAATCATAACCATAGTTTTCATAAAGATTTACTTTAGTAATATAAATATTTAATTAATTGTCTTATATGTATTATAATTATAACTAAAGCTAATTGAGCTCTTAATGTAACTTTCATTGATAGGTTTTTATGTAGACCTACTAAAGAATTACTCAAAATAATTATAAATATATTTAGATGCCTATCTACTACGATTAATTTGATACTTATTAATAGAGAAAGCTCTATTGTGAATTTCATAGAGTATATTAATATATATAAAACTTGCTATTGTAATACTTAAAAGTCTATTAAAAGCTATTTACTTACCATAAATAGTAGCCCTGTCTTATAGAAGTCAAAAAATAGTTAATAGTAGCTTGATTTACTACTAAAGTTAAATTGAATAATCTATAGAGACTATTAGAAAAGCTAAATAATTATAAGGCTTATTTATAAAGCTAAACGCTCTTCTAAAGGTTCTGACTATTGATATTTATAACAATAAAGCTCTAGTTTTAGTCTATAACCTAATATATTACTAATATACCAAATATAAAACTACAATTTCTTTTTTACTTGGCAAGAAATCTTTTCTAATAATATAGAGGTTTAATATTTCTTGATTTCTAAAAAACTTATTAATAGGCTAACTAAACTTCTTCCTAGCTTTAAATTCGCTAGATCTCTTAGACTTATAAACCTAACTAGTATTACAAATACTTAGTGACTTTATTAAAATTTTCAATATATTTTAATACTATTATTCTATATTATAATACTAATATTCTAATTAGAGTATATCCTCCTAAATGCTATAGATTGTCATGAGTATCTTAACACTTTTTACAGGATACTATAGATTAATTACTTCTAATACCTATTATTTGTGTAGAATATGTATTTCGGTATTATTTTTATAAAGTACTAGCTAAATATCCTGACTTAGTTTATGTTTTACTACTACATAATAAAAGAACAAGTATTAAAATAGTAAGCTATAAGTATTTACTCTATAGTTGTACTCGACTTACGATTAAATATTTAGTAGAATATTCTACCCGATTCTTTCATAAGATACTTACTAGTAGTTAACCTCAATATATATAATAACTAATATAAGCCTTTATAACTAAACTAATCTAATAATTACTAATTAGAGTATTTTAAAGCTAAGTATAATAATAGAAAAGTAAGCTTTTGTACTTTTTCTCATATATGTTCAAATTTACTAATTGTAATGTTCTTTGATTAAATGTAACAATTATTTACTCTTTCATATCATATCCTCTTTCCTTGAGGATGTTTAGTATGTATACCTTTGATATATATATTACTTTACTAGATATAAACTACCTACCTATCTACTTTCTGATATTTTTGAATATAAAAGATTAAAATATCTAATAATATATAATGATTATATTCGAAAATGAAAGATTATTTACAATTTTAAGGTAACTATAAACTCTTATTACTTATATACCTATATTCTACTCTATATAGTATTAATAATACTAAAGTAGTTTATCAATATATTTCTAGGTTTAACTTATGATATAAACTTACTTCAGTTTTTGATATTCAGAGTTTCAAACCTTTAGAATAAAGAAACTTTAGAGATTTACAAAAGCTCTTACGTCTTTCTGTATAAAATCTATAAAATCTATTACATAAAGCTCTTTAGTAGTAGTTATCAGGAATTAGTAATTTCCTCTATGTATTTTACTTATAATATAAAAGCTTTTAAAATTATTTAATTTAATATTCTAATACTTAATTATTCTTAATTAATTCTAAAACATTTAGTTTAAGTCTTTAAAAGTTCCAAAATGAGATTTTCAAAATGTTTATCTTTAAGCTCGAATTGTTCTATAAACTATAAATTTCAATTTATATTCAAATAATATTATTCTAAATAAACTATTTATTAGTTTCTTTAAAGATATAAAGGGAAGTATTCTTGATAGATATTTAAGTATTTAAATATTTGAGTTATTATTATATATATTTCAATGTTATTATCTTAATAATCTTTTAAAATATTTTCTATTTACTATAAATAATTTAGAGATAAAATCTAGTATATATTATATATAATTAAATATAAGTATTTATATTATATAGTACTTTGTATCTAATAGCTTCAATAGAATAAAGCCTATAGAAATAAGACTAGCGGCCTAAGGTTTTACTAGTATAAACTCTACCCCGGAAGTATATTGTTCCTGACATGTATCTTTGTTGTTACTCCATATCTCCCAAGCCTCATAGGCGAAAGCTGCACCGCCAATATCAAGGCCTTACATATGTAAATATGTCTTCGTAATGTGAGGCGAAGAGCTTGGTTTGAGCCGAAGCAAGTAACACCCACCACAGCCCTGCTGTGCCGCCGCTTTCAGCAAACGACAAAAGTCGATAGTCTTCGTACTCCATCAGCACACACTCAGGTCAAACAGGGTGCCTCAACCTGATCTAAAACTCCGAAGCACAGCGCCATCGCTTTACACCTTCTCACTTATCAAGCCAAAGTGTTGTCATCCAGGCTGAATCGCCCTGTTCCTTGTTCGTTTGAACCAGCCTGCCTAGCCTCATACGAGTGATCTCTACCTCTTTCAGCCCCAATCGCCATTTCGCGCCTTGCTCTGACATCTAGTCATACATAACCTTAAAGCTCTTATCCCCACTATTGCGACGTCTGCCATGGCGTCATCTGGGCTAGGGAGAGGCTCCCTCCTCCTGGCGCTGTGTCTCCTCTTGTTCTTGATGCCAGGTCGTGTTGTGGCTTTCGGCGCAGGTAACATACCATCGATTGCTCAGGTACTTTGACCAACCTCGAGCTTCTACAGCGATTTCAACATGCGAGACTGATCATGGTCTGGATTTCAGGTAGAGGGTCACAATTGGCGCCATGGTGGTATGTTATTTCAGGCACCTTTGCTGATGCTTCACCTGCTAATTATTTCACTCTAGATATTGAAGATATGCTCAAAACCATCGCTTTCCTCAAGGGCAAGAAGTGGACGTCTATGTTGGTATCTAGAGTCTACTTCGGCAACTGGTTACGCGACTATTCTCAGGCAGTCGACGTGGGCAGTCTGAAGGGCGTCAATGCGCCCACCATCAGAATTCTTGTGTGTACCTTTGCGTTCAGTTTGACCTTAAGAAACCATCTAATTTGCCCCGCAGGTCTGGGTCCTTTCCTTCATGGCTTTCGGATATGCGACCGATGAATTCGAGGTCACCGAGGAGCGTCTCGGCGTGTACCGCCCCGAAGAGCATATAGACAACCCTCTAGGTTATGCCGATGGGTTGGACGCGCGCACGTTCGACCCTCGCCTGCGTGGTCCCGTCGATCCTGTCGAGACCAGAATCGATCCACGAACCGGCATGAAGAACTATATTGCCAACGAATCTGGCGGTTGGGCAACCAGCGCCGGTTACTTGCGTTTCAGCTTCGCCCGCAGCATTCATTTCGGCCGTGTCTTTACCAGCGGCTCGCGCGGTTCCGGTAAGGAAGCCGACTTATGCGAGGCTTTGCGCTGTCTGGGTCAGGCCCTGCATTGCATGGAGGATTTCAGCGCTCACAGCAATTATTGCGAGCTCGCTCTCCGCGAGCTTGGATACCGCGAAGTTTATCCTCATTGCGGCGCCGCGACCGAGATCAACTTGAACGGCCGCCGGGTTTTCCCCCTTGTTACTGGTACTTTTGGAGCCGTTGACTTCTTACACTCTGTTTTAGGCGAGGCAACGGATCATTTCACGCAATCTGAGGTTGATGAAATGAACGTGGCTCTTCAGAACGCCGAAGGCTTGTCCGGAAGCTTGGGTGCGGGTTCCTCCGGAGAGTCTTCTGGAGGCATTCCAAGTCTGTCGAGCTTGAGCAGTCTCGCCAGTCTCGGTGGCAGCAGCGGAACGCGGCGACTTTTCGGTCTTGGGTCCAGCTCATCATCCCCTAGCAAGTCGAACGACTTCATCTCCCTGGTCGACCAACTCCCTGGTATCGGTGGCGGCTTGGCTAGGCAGGCCAAGGAGCTGCAGATTCGTTCTGCTGCACAAGAACAAGCTAACCAGCGTTCCCAAGGTGAATATGACGGAGGCGATCTGTCACGTGACAACGCGAATCAGGTACCTGGCATGAGCGCCGATTTTGACCCTGTAAAGACGGCCGGTCAAATTTACCCCATTCTTCAGTTTCGAGACAAGATTGTCAAGTCCATCAGCAGTCTCATCTCCAAGGTACCCGGACTAGAGAAACTCCTGGACCATATCAGCGAGACTTTGACGGCTTTCATTCTCGGTCTTTTGGCTCCCTTTGTCAGGCCCATCATCAATCAGGTTTCTAAGATTCTCAAGGACGGTTCATCGACTGTCATCACTGCAAGCGCCCAATCTCAACTGGAGCCATGGAAAAATCCCGGTTGCGACGATCCAACTCATTCCATGCTGTCCAAAGATCACTTTACCAATATTCTCAACTCCTGCGCCGGTCGAGTAGCTGCCACCATTCTACAATATGTGGTTCCGTGAGTGCCTATTGCAGCGTTGGACTACTCGGAAACCGCTGACAAACTACAGCCGCGTTCTTTACGCTTGGGAAAACCCGGGTGTCCCAGTTGATGAAGTTGTACATGATGTTCTTCGGGCTTTCCATCACCCCGCCATTCGCGATGACAGACTCGAAATTCAGAGAAGCATGTTCGAAACAGTCCGGAAATGGGTTGACGAAAGCTCACATAAAAATGAGCTATCCCGCCTTCTATCGTCCGAATCGGTCAAGGCTGGCAAGAACCACATTCTAAGCGGTGAGGCTGCCAGAGGCCACAGTGGACCTGAACACTCCCACAGCGCATGGGACAGCTTCGGTGAGCTGGGCCACGGCAAGGTGCAGGGTTCGCTCTGGAGTCAGATCCGCACCAGAGACCTAAACTCAATGGAAGGGGACGACACGAAGCCCCTCTCGAACGCTTCTCTACCCCCTTCAAACCCCACTTACGGATATGGCCAGGGCCAGAAAGCCAGCAGCCAAATGTTTTCAACAGGTGGCAGCGGCGGTGGTTACGAATCCTCTCAAAGTGATGCATCTGGATACCATAATCAGGCGGGGCAGGCCATACATGGGCACCAGCCGCCTCCTCAGCCTCATGGTCAGTGGGATCATTCCCAGCCTTCCCAAGGAGCCGGCTACGGCGCATCCCGGCCAGCTCAATACGCTTCATACCAGCAGCCGCCACCTGATCACCCTTACCACCCTTACCACCCTCAGCACCAAGGTCCCACTCAAGGTGACTGGGGGCACTTTAATGGCCAGCATCGTTGCTAGCGTTGGTCCAGGTCTGGCATGGAAATATTTAGGAGGCATTTTGGAAGGTTTGTGAACTTCTGGAATCGAAAAAGGAATCGAAACTTGAACACTGGCACAGAAATTTGGGTTAAGAGCAATATAATTCGCACCAATCGCGGGGTCATTTGCTGGTGTACTCTTCTGTTATTCACCAGAGCCGCTGAACCACGCCGGGCCTACATGAAGATGACGATGCTTCCATGTCTGCCATGGCCAACAAGAGCTATGAGAGATCCACACAGCACATCGCCGTACTTGAGGATGAGGACCCCACAGTCGTTTCGAACACAGGTTACATACATAGGCCTTCACAGTAGGAATAGTTCAACGGCCCTAACGCTTGCCACGACGAGGGTCCAGTGCTTCCGCTCTCCTTTTGTCACGGATCTCCTTGGTTCCAAGACTCCCAACTCCGCCTTCAGATCTCCTCTCCCATCCTCCCAGCCTCACGACTAGACAGGTGGCATTGTCGCCGTCATGCGAGACCTCGGCCGCATAGTCAACGACGTCCTTAGCGCCCTGCTCGGGCGTCCTGGCCTCCTTGATTACGTCAACAATTTCCTGGTCGCTCAGCGTACCGGAGATGCCATCACTCATGAGCACAATAAACGAGTACTCCGCCGGGCCGATTTCGACGCGAGTAATTTCCGGCTCCGCAGACACACCGATACGTTTGCTTTGCATGTCGCCGAATGAGCGGCTGTTGGCCAGACCCATGATCCGCTCTTCCCCGAAACTGTCTCCCGAGACCATAGAGCCAGCCGGAGCATATCGGCGAAGGCGCCGGCTTTCGGTGGGAGTGGTGGGATGATGATCTGATGTCAGGGGCTGTGCCAGGCCGGTGGTGGTCTGACACAGCAAAATCCTCGTATCGCCAACGTGAGCAACAACCAGCGTTGACTGCGCATTCGGATGCCAGAACGGTGCTGGAGTAGGCGTCGATATCAGAGCGACCGACGCCGTCGACCCGCCTTTGAAGCGGGACGGGCCCCCGATGCCGTGGCCTGACGGCGGTATGTGTGGCGCTCCTAGTATCTCGTCTCCGTTGAGGGGGCTATCGCCCGCACAGGGGTCGTCAGGGTCAGGCTTCCTGGCTTGAGCAGAGATGAAATCCAGATCTGCCCTGAGAAAGGCATACATGAGTACCGATTCTACCGTGATGGCGGGCGCATCAGTATCGAACCCTTTTCGATACTCCAATGGCCTGAAGAATTCGGGGCTGAAACGCCTGAAGTAGCCTCCAACAGTCTGCTTGTACTGTTCCACTAACTCCTGCTCTAGCTTGACGGCCTGTGATACGTCGTCTACCTGGGCCAAGACTTGTCCAACGCCTTTCATGGGCTTCAACCTGTCTGGGTTTCTCACTACACCCTTGGCGTCTTGTTTGGGCACTCGCATCACGTCGCGGACCTCGTCTTCTGTCTTCATGTCCAGCGCCTCAGGTCCATCAGCGTCGCATTCTTCGATTCGACCCGCATCACGTCTCGAAGTCCTTTTCAGACTGCTCTGTAGTCTAAACTCCGCAGAAGCTTGCTCGATATACCCGTGCAATTCATTTCTTAAAAATTCGGCACATTGATTACCACCGTGACCGTCGAAGACACCGAAGTAGAATACTTGGGGGTCGCCGAGAGCGCTGTCTGCTGAGATAGCCTCATCAGGGTTTTGTATAGGCTTCCTCTGTAGGCTTATGGGGGCGCGTTTGGCAAATGCCGGCACATTTATTGTGCCGGCCTGATTCATGTCCTCGTTGTATGAGCGTTGGCCTCTCGATGAAGCGACGCCGAAATGATGCTTGGCTCTTCGCAGTGGAATTCGGACGACTGTCAAGTCCCGACTTGGTATGTTTAAGGACGCAACTGCCGGCGACGAACCCGACTTTGGGATGTGCGGAGTTGACGCATCGCGAGGCAGTTTATGTCCGGGGCCGAAAGATCTAGAGTCAGGATGCATGGAGGATGATGGCAGGTGCGTGACGAAGTAGTTGTGGAATGCCCTTCGACCTCCGGGGCTAAGTGCACCTTGTTGGAGAATAGGTCGCCGCCGATTGCCAGCGTAACTGTCGTGTTGGTACGCGCCGCGACGGATTTTTAGAGGTGACTGTGTTGTGAATTTGGGTAGTGCATTTGCGGTTACTGGACCTCGTGTATGCGTGCTAAACGAGTGCCTGAAGATATCGAAAGGGCAGCAAGGTGAGGTCGGCGACGATGTGATGACTCTCAGGCTTCGGCGTACTTGCCGTCTGGCGTAGTGGCGAGAAAGTCCTTGCATTGTTTCGAGGTTTAGGCGGCTCTTGGGAGGCTTTCTGGAGCGTCATCGACTCTGCAACAGGACAACGTCCGTAATGGCCGAAGCCATGAGCTTCAGTAAGTCGTAGGAAGGGACTAAACGTCTGCGGGCTGTTACTGGGGAAGTATGCAGTGAGGTGGTGCAGAATGGGGGAATCAACTGCGCTTAGCGGTAGTGTCGGCGCCGTGGAGACATTAATAAGTCGGGAGTAGAGTATCTGCGAACCGAAGCGAATGTGTTCTCGACACAGACGGGCAAGAGTAGCGCGAAATCCTTGAAAATGAGTTGCTGGATGGGTAACTGTAGAGTTGACTGCGTAAGTGCCATTGTTGAGATTACATCTTTGGGTGCCTTTGAGGAATACTTATGGACTACGTGACGACATGACATATATTGTCAGGAATATTTCGCTTAAGAGGTAGAGTTTATGCTACCTAGTAAAACCTCAGGTAGCTAATAGTATCTCTAAAGACTATATTCTGTTGAAACTCTATGAAATATAATTATATATGATATGTAGAGTTATATTTATGATATAGAGAGTATGCTTAGTCCATATTGTAATTCCATAGATTAATTAAAAGCTTTATAGTATTAAAAGGTATTAATTGAGAATATTCTTCATTTATCTAATAAAGCTGTTATATATGATATATAATCTTATTTTATACATTTATATACAGTAATATTCTAAGAACCCATTATACTTACTATTATAGTATCTAATATATAATACTATATAAAGCTTTAGACTTATAATATAATGATTACTTACTAGTCATTATAACTATTAAACTAGTGATAGGTATTTAGTAAAAGATGAAGAATAATTAATAACTTTTAGTTGTTAAAGAATATATTATTTAGAGTTATATCTGATAATAGTATTAATATTAATATAAATAGTAATAATAATAGGAAATTCAAAGTCCATAGGAAATAGAGAACTTTATAGTATTAATATCTTAATAGAGTTTATTCTTAAAAAGAGTAACTTCATATAATATAGATCTTTTAGCTCTATTACACTTAGGCTACTAAGTAGTTATTTTACTAAATATTCTGGTATTATAGTTTAATTAATTTAGAGTATAAATAATAATAAGAACATAGTCTTTACTCTAATAATTAATTTTCTATAATGAATAGAATATATGGGGTTATAATAATAATAGAGATTACTTGAGCCTTTAGCTATTCAAAATGGATTACTAGGATAAATATAAATGGTAGCTAAATAGCTAAAATCCGATATTCTCCCTTAAGATATATAAGATAAATAAATCTTTTATAATTTAGAGAAATAATAAGAGTTGTAAATGTTATATAGAAGAAATAGATATATTTTGAAAGATTAGAGTCTGAAGAACCTAAAATCTTAAAAGGTTTTATAGAAAAAGACTTAGAAATAAAATAGAATATTAGGAGAAATTAGAAAAGTTTAAGATTAGTAAAGAATTAAAAGAAAAGATTAATTATTAGAAAATAGAGTATTAAGACTATTTTCTTGATTAGAGGGCTAAATATTAAAATTACTCTATAAAAGTCTTTTAGTAATATTATAAAGTTTTATTTAGCCTAAAGGCTTCGTTGAAAGATTAGTGATAATATTGTTTTTCTTAATATAATAGATACTAATCTAGTTATCTCGAATAAGATTTCTAATATAGTAATTATAAATATGAATTTATTATGACTTTTTAAAGAATTTAGTATTTTTAGTAAGCTTTTTAGCTAATTAAGTAATTATAAAGATAATTAGCCTATTAATAGTTCTGAATTCTCAAGTCTGATTAATAAAGTTAATATTATTATACAAGTAAATAACTTTGTTTATGACATCTATAAGAATTGTATATCTAACTTTACAAGTAGATAAAGCTACTATCATTTATTTAGTTGAATTATAATTTATCATATTATAAAGATCTGGGCAAAATATATATATTAAAGTGGATTTTCTATTTTTAATACTTCTAGCTTAATCCGAGATTCTAAATCTATATGAATTTAAAAAAAACTAATATCATTATAATTATAGATAGTTTATAATTAGGTTTTTTCAAGTAATTCTATATTCTATTAAGGGTAATAAAATATTCTGAAGAAGTATTTGAAGAGAATTGAGAGTGGATAGTAATTGCTAGAGTAGTATCTTGCCTGGTCTTTAAGGCTAAATATAATAAAGCCTATGCTTTTCTTTTTATATTCTAGTATTTCTTCTTCTGAAGTATTACTCTTCTTAATAGAGAATTTAATTTTGTTATCTATTAGAATATGAAAATTGTAAATATGTTATTGTTAAGTTAAGTAGGAATTCTATTAGTATATTCTAATTGATTTACTTCTATGTTTTTGTTCTTTTTGTTATTGATTAAATTATTATTTAAAAGAATATTAGGCTCTCTAGATTCTGAATTTGAATGCCCTTTTTTAGACTACTATATATATGTATTATGAGGTAGTAGAGTTATAGGTTTTTAATAGTATATTATGAATATCATAAGTTAAAATAGCTAAGTATTTACTTTTATTAAGAGTAATATTGAAAAGAGATATTTTCTTATTATTAGAAATATTTTGTAAAATTAGTTTTATATGAGATACGTTTGAAATATGAATACTATAATTTAAAGTTTTATTTTAACTTATATAAAGCCTTGACCAATAAATTAATAAAAGGCTAATTCTGTTAGTTAGGATTATAAGTTAAATTTTCAAAAGTTTTATTATAGATATAACTAGTTGGTAATCTGATATTTGTCTGTTTTTAGTCTGTATAAATAAATATAGTAGTAATGTTCTATTGAATTAAACTCTAGTAATAATGTATAGAAATAATGAATATCTATCTGTAATCTTTAGGTCTATAGGTAATATGAATAGTTTCTAAATAATTAATATTAAAGTATTACTTGAACTCTTAGGTAATTTATTTAGCTTTATATATGAGATTATAAGGACTCTAAATATTGGGTTTTAATTTATAAACTTATCTATTCTTTAATATACTAATTACCCGCTTGATATAATAGTTTAATATCTAGCTAGTTCTTACTATTACGGCAAGAGTAGTAGGTTCGAATCCTATAGTAGGTAAGCGTAACTAGTAGGTATACATATACTTTCTAATTATATAAAACTATATAGTAACTATTACTAGCTAGTAGTACTTGCTAATAGTTATTAATAGTTAGTAATTATTAATAGCTAGTAATAGGTATTATAGCTAGCTAGTATTAGTATCACGTGACTGCGATTTTTAAAGAGTAATTATAATAGATAGGCTTGTATTTTCCCTTTGTAATATACTTTCCTACTTATTAGATATTATATTAACTAACTATATTTATTACCTGAGGTTTTCTCTGTTTAAATAGTTCCTTAGAACTAGTAGTATCTATAGGGTAAATAAAATAAGAGCCGACTACTAGGTATAGCTTCCTTTAAAGGGTTCCTGAGAGGTATTGACTTTAAATAGATCAAAGACTTTTAATATAACTTTAAGTAATTAATATACTAATATTGTTCTTTTTAATAAATAAAATATAAAATAGAAGTATAATAGTCTAAATTTCTATAAACTCTATACACTTAATCTCTTTATTTATAATTTAAATCTAGTTGTTATTTAATGGAGAATTTATAGTTTTTGAAATAGTAGTTAGTTTGTCTAAGGTATTAAATCATGGTATATGCTTAGTAATATAGAAACTACTATATATATGAATGAATTAATTATTATTAGACTTATATGACTTATAATTCATATTAAAAAGTTAACAAAAATAGTTTTTAATTCTAAAGAATCTATGTTTTTATATAAATGTTACCTATAGTTTTCTTTAACTTCTAGACTAAAACAGAGGTTTCTATGAATATAGTAGATCTTTTATGAAAGTATTTAAATCTATCTATAATTCTATTAAGATATATTATAGACAAATAACTTAGGTTATTATTAGGAGATAATCTTAGATTACTATTATTGTTATAAGATTCACTAGATAAAAGAAAATAAGTATTATCTTTAGTAAAATTATAAGTTTTACTAGACTTAATTATTATGAGACTCTGAGAAAGATCATGAAAATTGGATTAATTAGATTTGTTTATTTTATTAAGTTAACTATACTTAGTAGTGAATTATATTAATAATATAATCATATTTACTATAGATATAAGTATATACAATCATAATATATTATATATATAAAAACTAGTTATAAAGGTATATTAATAAAACTACGTAATACGGCTAGTAACTAGCTACTTATAGCTAATGAAGTACTAAAAGAGGGTTTAGCTAAAAGATTATAATTCAAATACTATTATATAGTAATATAGACTTTACTTATATATCTAGATCTTTTCTAATTAAAACCATTAACTATACTCTTATAATTCTATTACTTCTATTGAATATCTAAATAATAAGTATAAGTAAGGATATTAAGTAACAACTAATTTTATAGAAAGTATCTACCCTATAGGTATAGACTTAAATAAGTTTTACTCAACTGTAACGATTGATATGTAACTTAATAAAAGTATATAATGAAACTATACTATTACTAGGAATTAAGTAAATAAAATAACAATAATAATAGAATAATTACTAGAGGGGAAAATATTTCTAAGAAAGCATACCTCTTATATGAGACCTAAAATAATTTTAGGCTTAATATTAATATACGTCTTTATTAATAATATATTAAAGAAATTGATAAAAGTATCTATTGGCAAACTTTATATAAGATATATCTCAAGAAAAAGAACACTGTTTTCTTAATATAAGGCTAAAAATAGAATAATTTCTATTATACTTCCTAGGTCTAAGTAATTACTAGTTTCTTAGTAACTAATACCTAAATTAAATAAATAATTCTTAATATTATTATAATTACTACTTTTACTTAATTTAAACCTCGTAGGTATAATAGGTATTATATCTAAAACTGTATTATCTTACATAATAATATATAAAAGATAAATATAAAAATAAAATAATATCTATAGAAAACAAATTATAACCCTTATTTAACAGCTAACTAAATAATTAAAAGTATCTGAATTACTTAAATATTGAACACAATTACTTTCATATAACTAGAAAGTAATAAAAGAAACGTTTTATAAGAATACGTATAACACTAAGTCTGCTACATAACTCTACTAGTTTATATAAAGCCTAACTATCCCATTTATACGTATTTAAGTATTTCATTCTAGTTAAAATAATACATATCTTTAATAATCTATATTTAAACTATATACTATATTATTTATGTATTATAATTATAAATCTAGTTATATTTAATTTATCTCTAAACTACTATTAATCAATATAAAAAAAACTCGTTTTAGTCTATTTTATTGATACTTCTATAAATTACTTAGAAATAGTATACTTAACTACTAGTCATCTTAATATAATAGTAAAGCTATCTAATAGTTCTAACTTTAGCTATGAATATATTATACTATAGTTCTATATAAATAGCTAAAATATCTAGAAATACCTTAATCTAAATATTAAAGTTAACTTTAATATCTTAAAACTAATGAATGTATTTAATTTTAATAAATAACTTAACTAGAAAAACACTATCTAATAGAAACTTATAAATACTAAACTCTATATTCCTATAACTAAAAATACTTTTAATTACTATATAGTAAATCTTAAACTTGAAATAGTTTAGAAATCTAATTATAAAGAAATAAAGAAATATAATAATACAATTTCGATATAAATTAATACTACTATTAATAATAGTCTTCTAACATTTGCTTAAATAGAACTCCTGAATAATAATAATACCTCCTTTTAAGTCTTTCTAAGACTTCTTCAATATCAATATATCTAGAATAATAAAATTACATCATAATAAGCTAAATTTAAATATAAGAAATTCCTCGAGAAAACTATTTTAGATATTTCTAGTTTAGTATAATATAACAAATAATATATTATTTAGTTCTAAGCTATTATATATTAAATCTCTAAGATCTAGGGAACTGTTATAGTTAAGAAATAGCTTTAAATACTTGATTAGTATATTTTACCTAGTTAAACTATAATTTAGTATTAGAATGTTATTAAAAAAGAAAACTCTAAACTTCAAAATTAAAACTCTACCTAAATATAGAGAAATCCTTTTTACTCTATCTTATACTAATAAGAATTTAATAAAAAACTATAATAAAGTATTATCTCTATTAACTATTCTTATAAGAAAGTTAGATATGTCTCAAACTAAATTAAAGTACTTATATAATTTCAGAAATTATTTATACTTTCTAGCAAACTATAAATATATTAAATATTCTATGATAGACTTATATACTAGATTCCCTAATATTTGAATAATAATTACTACTTAAAATAGTATTATAGATAAAGTGAATAACTCTAAACTATATACTTTATATTAGGAGCTAGCCACAAGAGATACTTTAGTAGTATTTTAATAGTATTATATTACATTTGAAGAGTTTATACTTAAAATAGAAACTCTTTACTAAATTATAAACGTAATAGTTATATAAAGCCCTAAACGTAATATCCTATATAAGCCTTAAAGCTTAGGTTTCTAATATACCGCCTATTATTTCTCTATTTTATTACTATAATAATATATACTATTAATAGTTTTAGTAATCTACTAGTAACTTCTAGTTACCTAAGTTAGCCTAACTAATCAGAAAAATCCATCTAAAATACCTCCACTAAATACTACTTATATTAGATAATCCTACTAATAAAAGAATTAAGATACTATTGATATTCAATAATCTTACTAATAAGATAATTTATATTATCTTTACTCTAAATAATCCTTTACTATATTCCCTCCTCTATTAGTCTATAAAAAAAACCTTTCCTCTTTCTTTATATAACTTTACTTTCTTTTTTCTAGACTCATATAACTTCCTATTCTATACTTATTATAATACTATTATTTTACCACCCTTTTACCTTCTTTCCTTTTCTTATATTTCTTTTATTATTATATTAAATACTACTATTACTCATTCTCGACCTCTTTATAATAACCCTTCTGTTTACTATACCCTCTCTAAATTTACTACTTATATTTATAATAACTATATTATTAAAAGTAATTCTAATAATTAGGAGAACTAGCTTCTTAATATAGTTATTTTTTTAATTTTGATTACTATTCTAAGTAAAATAAGAATAGTTGTATATAAACCTATGTATTAGGTTACAGCTAATTCTATTATAAGTACTTGAAATCGAAAAATAAATATAAGTAAAACTTTTATTTCTTTATTACTAGCTCTAAGCTATATACTACTAACTACTAAGTTAATTACTTAATCATACTTAGTAAATATATTATTACTCCTATAATCCCTATTACCTAAGAAAAAAGTATTACTAAAAACTACTATATTCTTATCCTTTTACTAGAATTTTCTACTATAGTTTAATACTATAATAACTATTTCTATTATTCCTAGTAAGTAACCTTTATTTATATTACTACTATACTTATTACTATTTCTTTATAAGGGTATATAGCTAAAAGCCTAGTAAAAGAAAGAGTAATAGTATAAAATAGGTTTCTATAGGTTATAAGACTTTAACTTAGTAGGCTAACTAGTAGTAACTATAAGAGGCTTTTATTTTATAGTAATCTCAGGCTACTATATTATATAATCCGTATCTATATAGTAATCCGATCCTAGCTATCCTAGCTTTCTATATAAGCTATAAGGTATATCTTTATAACTATTTCCCCCTCTATAAACCTTAGGCCCTAAAGCCTGTAACGCTATATAGCCGCTTTTTTATTTTTAAGAATAGTTTCGCTAGCTATTCACTTACTATTTAGTACTTATAAGAATAAAAAGGTTCTTCCTATATATATATTAATATATAGAAGTTATCTTATATATATATTAATGTATAAAGGTCTTCCTATATATATTAATATATGAGGTTTTCCTATACATATATTAATATATAAGGCTCTTATTACTATATTTAGCTAATAACGCTTCCCGCTGGTATATTAAACTACAAGGTCTCTTGCTTTTCGGCGAAACTTCGATATATTAACTAGAAATATTTAGAATAAAACCTAAAATATCTAACCCCTTTAGTATATTAACTAGATATCTTTGGGCTTAGCTAAGGTATCTAACCCTTTCCTATAGGGTATCCCATTACTAATTAAGCATATAAGGCTTCTCGTAGCTAATTAAGCTACTAAGGTATTAGTATATATTTACCGGCTAGTTATCTACTTTCTAGGGTATTTTTACTATACCATAGTCTTCTAGCCTTAGGCTTTATATAGTTCTAAGGCCTTTTTAGTAAACCTTTAGTGAGGTACTTATAGTAAACCCTTACAGGGTAGCCTGGGTTCTAGTAGAATATATAGAACTTATTATAATAATAAGTAGTTATAGTATAGCCCGACTTACTATATATTTCGTATAAGGGGTAGTCTTTAAAGTATTTTTAGGGCGTGACTTTTTCGCCGGGGAGCTTTCTTAAGTATTAGTTTCTTTATAGTATTTAAGTACTAACCCCTTAGTAGTAGTAATACTCCTAATACTACTAAAGCTTTCCTTATAAGGCTATAATATCTCTTATAAGTACTTAGCTACTAAAGCTACTACCCTAGGTACCTAGTTATTAAACTTCTAGTATTATAAATACTTCTATAATTTAACCTTAAAATAATAGAAGAAAGCGAAAGTATAAAGCTTCGAAGCTTCTATAGGGATACCTAAAACCTTATAGATAATTACCTATTTAGCGTAAAACTTTAGTAAGGATTAGATTTAATACTAAAGTATATAAAGTATACTATAGAAATATAACTCTTATAGAATTAAGTTAATTAATAAATAGTAAATAAATACTATAAATTTAGCTTATATAAAGTCTAGTAATAACGTATAGTAGTAGTTATACTACTAGGTCTATAGACTATATACTAGTTTAGTTATAGCTTACTGAATTGTTTATATTATAGAAACCCCTAAGTGTAAAGTATAGCTATCTTGAATTACTATTAGCTAATCCTCGATTTTATATAGGGTAGTATTCTTATAAAAGAGGTTATATAGGTAACTAGAAGGTTTCGAGTAATCTTTATAGTTACTATGAATTAATAGTATAGGGGTTACTGTATATTTACTGCTAGAAAGCTAAGCCGATATTATCTCTATAAAGGAAGACTATTATTCGAGGAAGCGTATAAGTACTACTATAGTTACTATTTGAGGTTTAGGTAATATAGTTACTATATATTCAGGCGATATAGTTACTATATATTTGCCTATAGTAGTAGGTTTAGCGGCTATAATCTCTAGTACTAGCGCTACTATATATTTACTAGCTATTCCTTATAATAGAGCTATTACTAAAATCCTAGCTTTATCCCTCTAGGAAATAGAAGTTAAAGAATTATAAAAGTATATAGCTAAAGGTTTAGTAAAAGAAAAAGTAATAGTAAAAAGTAGGTTTCTATAAATTATAAGATTTTAACTTAATAGGCTAACTAGTAGTAGCTATAAGAGGCTTTTATCCTATAGTAGTCTTAGGTTACTATATTACATAATCCGTATCTATATAGTAATCTAATTCTAGCTATCCTAGCTTTCTATATAAGCTATAAAGTATATCCTTACATTCTTCTTATATTAAAAATACTCTTATTCTTATCCTTATTTTACCCCTAAATAAATTATTACTAGCTTTAGTAGTATTATGTAGATAATAATAAGTTTTTCTCTTTCTTTTTCCCTATTTTTATTATACTAAATTCTTTACAATAAAATATTATAATATATTCTAGTAGTTATACTTTATTTTACTAATACTATAATTATATCTTTAGCCTTATTAATACTAGCTCACCTATCCGCTACTATTATATAATTACTACTCCTTACCAATACTAATAATACTCTACTTATAAGGAAATATTACTTATGATTATCTTTAATAAAGAAAAAGAGGAATGGCATAATAATGAAGCAGAAAAAGAATACTAGGAATATAAGGGAAAACAAAATAATACTAATCCTTTTATTCAATTTATTTATTTAATACTTAAGGAGTAAATTATATAGCTAGTTATATATATCGTCTTGAAGCTATTATATTATTTAAATTATAACAAATATAACTTTTTACTATTAATAAATTGGTATTATACTATTATTCTCTTTAATATCTCTATACTATAACTTAAATTATAATATAGCTTTATTATTAATGAAGCGTTCGAAGAATTACTATATCAGAATATCATAACCCTTCAATTTAGCTAATATATTATACTTATATCTTTATTTTAATATACTTTTAACTACTTATATCTCTTTAACTTTATATTCTTCCTAAGTTTTACTATTTTCCCTAGTAAGAACTAACATAAAATTAGGATATATATCTATATCTTACTAAAATAGTAATAAGCTATCCTCTATTTACTTAATATAATTAATATTTAGTTACTTTTGCTCTATACCTAGAATAGCATCTAAGCTCTTTACCCTATATATAGATTTAACTAGGAAATTTACCCGATAATAGTATTTATACTAATACTAGCTTATAACTAGTTAAGATAGTAATAAGATTATTTATTATTATAGATAATTATACCCCTAGTTCTAATATTGAACTTTATAGTAGTAGAAAGCTTTATAGTAATAATCTATATAGGGAGAACTTTATTTAAATTAAGGCTTAGTATATATAGCTAAAAGTAACTATTAAGGTTATAAAGTTAAGAATTTTTTTTAACTTCTTAAAAATAGAATAAAATAGAGTATTTATAAAAACTAAGTATTCTATAATTTATTACTTTTCTATATCTTTTTTAATAGAACTGAAATCTTCTCGAAATCTATATAGTTATTTATAAAAGAAATTATAGAATAAATATAGAGATATCTAGTTATAACTATTATAGCTAAGGTTATTATTTAATCAAAATAGGGTTTAATAAAATTATCCTAAGTATTATAATTAATAGGTAACTTATAGATATTTGAGAAAAGAATATCTAGTTAACTTATAATTTACTATACTAAACTAATAATCTCGGGGACTAGGTATTAATTAAGTAATATTTTAATATTAATATACTACTATAATACTAGTTACTAGATACTTTAGAGTATTATAATAATATAATTATAGAAATTTTAAAAACTATCTAGTTATACTAAGAATATTTATATCTATATAAATATTATTTATAAGTTAACTATACTTAATATATTAAAACTATTTACTAATAAAAGTAAACAAAGTCTTACTATACTTATATAGAAATTATAAGTTAGCTTATATTAATAGTAGAGAACTTTTATATTAATAGTATAAAATCTCGTCTTAAGGATAAGTAAAGTTTAGTAAAAATATTAAAGTCGCGGATATTGAAATTATAATAAATATTCAAATAGAATACCTATAATTAGTAGTAATTAAATATATCGAGATATTCGAATTATATGTAGCTATGAGGGTATAAGGGTATAAGGGTATAAAAGTATAAAGTTATTATAGAAGGAATTATTAGTTATTTATTATTGAAAAGGTTAATATAAAGCGGGTATACTAGCTTCTATAGCTACAAGGGGTTTAGCTTCAGATTAACTAGAGGCTAGTTATAATAGTTAGTAGGGGGGGTAGATAAGCTAAAGTTATACTTCAAAAAATAACATATCTACTAATAGTCGTAGTAGAGAGCGAGCTATTAGCCTCTCCTAATATAATTAATATAGAATATTGAATAAATATTTATAAAAGTTATATTAAAAGTCTTTAATCCATTTAAAATCATATACTTCTCGAGAACCTTTCAAAAGAAACTACACTTAATAGTTGGCTTTTATTTACCTTATATACCCTATAGATAATACTTGGGCTAAGAAACTATTTAAATAGAAGAAACCTTATATGGTAACAATATAGTTAGTTAATATAATAGCTAGTAAATATAGAAAGTATATCTATAAAGGGAAAGTATAAGCCTATATCTATCGTAGTTATTCTTTAAAACATTATAGTTATATAATACTAATACTGCTAGCTAGTAGTACTTACTACTAGCTAGCTAGCTATTTATAATTACTAGTTATTAATAACTAGCTAGTAGTAGTAGTAAGAGCTGATAGCTAGTAGTAGTTACTATATAGTTTATATAACTGGAAATTATATAACTACTAGTTATACTTACTTACTATAGGATTCGAACCTACTACTTTTACTATAAAATAGTAAAAGCTAGCTAGATATTGAACTACTACGTTAAGTAGGTAAATAAATATTTATTCTGGGGTTATATTGAAGGTCTCTAATCTATTTAAAGTTATATACCTCTTGGGGGACCCTATAAAAGAAGCTATACCTAGTAGTCGGCTCTTACTTTATAAACTCTATAGATAATACTAGGATTAAAGAACTATTTAAATAGAGAAAACCTCAGGTAGTAAGATATAGTTGGTTAATATAATAGTTGATAAATAGGGAAGGTATAGGCCTATCTATCGTAGTTACTCTTTAAGGATCGTAGTTATGTGATACTAGATACTAGCTAGCTAGTAACGCCTATGGAGTCTACACATAAGCTGATAATAACCCCCCCATGTTAAGCTGAGAGTCCCGTATATAGTGGCCTATGCTGAGTTGAAAATGGATCTGTCGGTAACTATAGTATATAGTACTGGGTACGCCCTCGCACGCATACTACTATATTAGTATTAGCTAGGAAAAGGGGGGAGTTATTTATTTTAACTATCTATTAATTAATTAATAGTAATTACATATTAATTATAGTATATTAAATATAAAAAAATAAATTATTTATATAATTATTATTATTATAAATATTAATTATAATTTATTAATTACTATTCTTTAAATTAATTTCAATTTTACTTAATATTAATATTATTTAACAAAATTTTATTTATATAAAATTTATATAAATAATTAAACAGTAAATTTTAATTAATAATAAAATTTAAAATAGTATTATAAATAATAAGAATATTAAAATCTATTTTTGACTTTCTTCTTATTATTATAGAAGAATAAGAAGAAATCTTTACCGTAACAGTAATTATAACGCTAACCCTAGAAGTAATTCTAACCTTAGTATATGAAAAATAGAAAAATAAATAAATATTAAATTATAAAATAATTTTTACTATTTAGTTATGAATATATAAAATTTATTACTTATAATAAATAAATATTATAAAATAGTATTATTTTAGATAATAAATATCATATATAAAATATAATAAATTAAATAGTTTTTATTAATTATAATTATAAATATTATATATATATATATATATATTAATTTATATATATTTTCTAAATACTTTAAATCTAATTAAATATTATTATTATCTAATTAATTTTTTTATATATAAATTATATTACTAATTTAATTATAAAATTTCATTAGTTATAAAACCTTCCAATAATACTATTAATAAGAAAACTAGTAAAATCTAATTATAAGTTAACTATTATATATCTAAGTTAATTTAAAAGAATATTCTATTATACTTAACCCTAATTCTAATAGTAATTCTAACTTTAATATTTCTTAGTAATAAAATATAGAATAAAAATTAAATTATATAATAGATTATTATTTAATATTAAGAAATATTATATAAAAATATTATAATAAATATTATTCTAAGTAATAATTTTACTATATAAAATATAATATATTAATTAATACTATTATATTTTAATTAATTTAAATTTAACTTTATATTATTATTAATTAGTTAAAGTTTTATTTATTTACAAATTATAATACTAACTAAAAAATAAAAATTAATTAGTAATAATACTTTTAAATAGTATTTTTAATAAAAAAGATAGTAGATCTATTTTTAATTTTACTATTAAAGATAAAAATTCTTCTTAACCGTAACCCTTGACTTAACCCTAACTCTACTAGTAACCCTAACCCTAATACTTCTTAATTCTAGATATAAAATATCTATAAAACTTTATAAAGAATTCTTTTATTTATTAATTAATCTATAGAATTATTTATTCTATATAAATAAATATTATAAAAGAATTAATATTTAAAATAATAATTATAGTATATTAAATATAACAAATTAAATTACTTGCAATTACTATTAGTATTATTTATAAATTTACTAGTTAATTAATGAGATTTCTTTAGTTAATTCAAATTTATTTTAATATTATTATTATTGAAATAATTTTTTATTTTTATAAAAATCATATTACTAATTAAATAAAAAATACTAGTAATATTTATTTTTA
>RYZW01000848.1:0-23009 GCA_004367215.1 Colletotrichum trifolii | reverse complement strand
TATATAGTCTAAAAGTAGGTTGAAAAAGGTATGTTTTTGTCTAACTAGAATAAAATACTGAAATATATATAAATAGAATAGTTATGCTCTATATAAGCTACTAGAGTTGTATAGTAGCTAGTAGAATCGCACGGCAGCCTTAAAACTATACTTATTCTCATAACTTAAACATTCTTAGATATATATAAAAACCTTTAAAGAAAGCTATATAAGATCTCTAATGAAAGTATTATTTTATAAAAAGAGAAAGCTTATAGTAACTTCTTAATAGCAAAGTCTTATTCTTACGGGCTAGTGTAACTACGTATAGGCGCGCGTAGGGCGCATGCGAGCACAGGGCACGTATGCCCATATATACTTAAGTATAGCAGAACTATAAGTAGACGACTTATAGTTATATACTTTTTGAAAGTTACATATATAACGCAAATAGGTAGTTATATCTACTGCTATATATATACCTATACGCCTCCGCCTTATTATATACTATAAGTTAACTTTTAAGTCTAGGGTTTAAGGTATATAAGAGGTATATGTTTATGTATACATGATAAACTCTGGCTTACAGGGAGCCCTAGCCCTAGAGTCGAGTAAAGCTAAGCCTTAGGGGTATATACTTTCGTACGCAACAGCGGCGTACCCGTGAGTCTATAACTAGCAAGGCAGGCGCGAGAGGAGAGGTAGTATTACAAGCTAGCATAACTACCTACAGGCATATGTAAGGCGTATACAAGCGCAGGGCGCATATACCTATATATACTTAAGTGTAGTAGAACTATAAGTAGACGACTTGTAGTTATATACCTTTTGAAGGTTACGTATATAACGCAGGTAGGCAGTTATATCTACTATTATATATATGCCTGTACACGCCTGCCTTATTATACTTATATAGATAAAAGACTTGAAAAATATAGTTTTTATAAGTTATATATATAGAGAGGATTTATAGCTTCCTACTAGAAAGATATTGATTTAAGATAAGAGATAGCTTTCTTATAGTATATTTAGACTTTTCGTTATATAAAAGAGAAGTTTTATATTATAAAATAAACTTCTATAAGAGAGAACCAAATATAGTATTATATATAGTAATTATAATAGAACGTAATATAACTTCTATAGTTAGTTAATTAATTGATTTTAATAAAAGTCTTGTTCTTAGTATAAAAGAATAGTAAATTGAATATTTATTATAATTATAGAACTTGATATCTATATTTTACATATAATATAAAGTCTAGAAGTTTAGAGAATATCCTAAAAGTGTCTTTAGAGATAGGTTTTAGAAATAATATATAAGATAAGGAGAAATTTTAAAACGTTATAATACAACTACTAAGAGGGAATATTATCTAGAAAGCTATAGAATAATCTATAGCTATAATGTTATACAAAAAGGCTAAGCTATTCTTTCTCTCTTTAGTAGTAAGAGGAGTATTCTTTATAAGTCACGAACTAGTCTTACTATAATTAATTATAAATATAGAGTTTATAAGAATAAAGTTTTTTATTAATTAAGATTAATTAGTAATATTTAAAATCTAATACAATAATTGTATATAATAGGTCTAATTTCTAACTAGTTTATAAAACTTTAAATTTAACCAAGTTCTATAGATATCTATAATTATTAGTTTTATTGAGAAGTTTCAAAAAAGAAACTATTAATTATATATATTCTCTTAGTAGAACTAGTAGTGGATGAAGTTTAAGGTTTTATCTAAATAATTATTTCAGATGTTTCAAAAATAATTAGATCTAAATTATAAATAAGATTTTATTTGAAGAAATTAGCTACGTAATCTTAGGAAATATAGAGAAATATATGTTAGATTTCTTATATCAGAGTTAATATAAAATATATATATATAGAGAGAATTACATAAAACTACAATTAAGATATAAAATATATAAGAGTAAATTATTCCGAATTCAGAATTATAATTTATAAATAGAAAGATATTTTAAAACTAAAAGCTTTAGAATAGCACTAATTCTTTTAAAACTAGAACTAAAAAAAATAAGTTGAATTATTATATTAATATTCTAACCTGCTTAACGTAATAGTTTAATATCTAGCTAGCTTTTACTATTTTATAGTAAGAGTAATAGGTTCGAATCCTCTAGTAAACAAGCGCGGCTAGTAAACATATATATACTTTCTAATCGTATAAACTAATTATGATAACTATTACTAGCTATTAGCTTTTACTATTAGCTACTAATAGCTAGCGACTATTATTAGTTAGTAATAGGCCCTACTAGCTAGCTAGTACCTAGTATTATATAACTATAATCCTATAATAAGTAACTATAATAGATATAGGTATAAGTATATATATACCTTCTATTTATCAGCTATTATCTTTAACTAACTATATTTTTACTATTTGAGGTTTCCTCTATTTAAACGGTTCCTTAGCCCTAGTATTATCTATAAAGTATATTAAGTAAGAGCTGAATACTAGGTATAGCTTCTTTTAAAAAGTCCCGAGAAATATATGACTTTAAATAGATCAGAGACCTTTAATAAAACCATATAATACTAATATTCTAAGGGAAAAGCTAATAGCTTGTTCTCTATTATAGCTATTAGTAGATATATTATCCCCTAAAGTATAACTTTAGCCCTCCTACTCCCCTACTAACTACTATAACTAGCTTTTAGTTAATCTAGAGCTAAACCCTTTATAGCTATAATAACTAGTATACCTACTCTATATTAACCTTTTTAATAACAAATAACTAATAACTCCTTCTATAATAACCTTATACCGTTATATTTTTATACTTTTATAACTATATATAACTCAAATATCTCAAGATATTTAATTACTACTAACTATAAATACTCCATTTAAACATTCATTATAACTTTAATATCTATAACCTTAATATCCCTTATATCTTTATACTTTTATAACTATATATAACTGAAATATCTCAAGTTATTTAATTACTACTTACTATAAATACTCTATTTAAACATTTATTATAACTTTAATATCTAAAGCCTCAATATCCCTATTATAGACTATATTTTACCTCCTCCTAAGATAAGACTTTATATTACTAATATTAAGGTTCTCTAGTACTAATATAAACTAACTTATAATCTCTATATAAATATAATAGCATTTAGCTTACTCGTATTAGTAAATAAGTTTAATATATTAATTAAATAAAGTTAATATATAAATAATACTTATATAGATATAGATATTTCTAGTATAACTAGATAGCTTTTAAAGTCCCTATAATTATATTGTTATAATACTCGAAAATGTCTAGTAACTAGTATTATAGTTAAGTATTAATAGTAAAGTATTATCTAATTAATACTTAGTCTCCGATATAATTAGCTTAATATAAAAGCCTATAAGGGAGCTAGATAATTTCCTTTAAATATTCTTAAATTAATTATTAATTATCATATTCAGAATAATCTCATTAAAACCTAATTTAAGATACTAATAATTTTAGTGATAGTAATTATAGCTGGATATCTCTATATTTATCTTATAGTTATCTTTTTATCAATAGCTATATAGATTTTAAGGAGATCTTAGTCCTATCATAAAGATTATACGAAGGTAATAGATTATAGAATACTTAGTTTTTATATCTCGAAATAAATACTTCATTTTATACTATTTCTAAACAGTTCAAAAGAATTCTTAACCCTATAACCTTAATAATTACTTTTAGCTATAGATATTAAACCTGAGTCTTAATAAAGCTTTCCCTACATAAACTATTACTATGAAGTTTTCTATTACTATAAAGCTAAATATTAGAACTAGGGGTAGAATTATCTAAAGTAATAAATAATTCTATTACTATTTTAACTAGTTATAAGCTAGTATTAGCATAAATACTATTTTTAGGTAAGGTTTATAGTTAAATCTATATATAAAGTAAAAAGCTTGAATACTATTCTAGGTACAGATCAAAAGTAACTAAATATTAATATTCTAAACCTACTTAACATAGTAGCTTAATATCTAGCTAGCTTTTACTATTTTATAGTAAAGGTTATAAGTTCAAATCCTGTAATAAGTAAGTATAACTAATAGCTATATATTCTCCAATTACATAAACTATATAGTAACTACTACTAGCTATTAGCTTTTACTAATATTTATTGATTACTACTAAATATTAATAGTTAGAAATATAATACTACTAACGAGTAAATGTTAGTATTATAGAGCTATAATCCTTTAAAGAGTAACTATAATCAATGTAGATATATATATATTATCTATCTATCAGCTATTATGTTAACTAACTATATCGTTACTACTTCAGGTTTCCTCCGTTATTTAAAACGGTTCCTGAACCCTAGTATTATCTAACAAATATATAGAATAAGAGCTGACTACTAGGTATAGCTTCTTTTAAAAAGTTTCCGAAAGATAAATAACTTTGAATAGATCAGGAACCTTAAATATAACTATTAAAATGTTAGGCTGTAGGTGTTTACCCTACAGTAGTACTCGACTTACCGTTAAATATACTCTAGAATATTCTACCTCGTTCTTTTTACAGGGTACTTGCTAGTAATTAACTTTGGATTCGTAATTACTTACGCAAGTCTGTATTACTCGAATATACTAATAATTACTAATTAGAATATTCTAGAACTAAGCGTAGTACTATAAAAGAAAGCTTCTATGCCCTCTTTTAGCATATATTTAGATGAACCAACAATAATATTCTTTTACTGAATATAACTATTTTTCACTCTTTTATACTATTTTCTCTTCCCCTGAGAATATCTAGCAAATATACCTTTAACGTAGGGTATCACTTTACTAGATGTAGGCTGTATGCCTACCTACCTTTCAACAATAACTAATATTTATATTCTAAAAATCTATTATAATTTAGTTATTTATGCTTTATACTTAAAATAGTATTCAAGCACTTTACCCTATATATAGATATAACTATAAACTATACTTGATAATAGTTTTCGTGTTAATACTAGTTTATAACTATTTAAATAGTAATAAAAGTACTTATCATTATAGATAATTATTTTCTTAGTTCTTATATTTAACTTTATAGTAATAGACGACCTTGTAGTAATAGTATATATAAGGAGAACTTTACTAAGATTAAGATTCAATATATATACCTAAAAGTAACTACTAAAATTATAAAGTTAAGAACTTTTTTAAATTCCTTAAAAATAGAACAAGATATAATACCTATTTCGAAATATAAAAACTAAGTATTCTATAATTTATTATTTCTTTATAATTCTTATAATAGAAGTAAAGTTTTCTCGAAATCTATATAGTTACTTTTTAAAAAATAATTATAAGATAAATATAGAGATATCTACCTATAGCTATTATAATTAAAACTATTAGGATATGAAATTAGGTTTTAATAACATTATTCTAAATACTATAATGAATAAAGAGGGGAAAAGTTAATAGCTTGCTCTCTACTATAATTATTAGTAGATATATTACTTTTTAAAGTATAATTTTAGCTTTCCTACTCCCCTACTAATTACTATAGCTAGTTTCTAGTTAATCTAGGACTAAGCCCCTTATAGCTATAATAGCTAGTATACTTACCCTATATTAACCTTTTCAATAATAAATAACTAATAATTCCTTCTACGAAAACCTTATACTTTTATACTTTTATAGCTATATATAATTCTAATATCTTAAGATATTTAATTATTACTAATTATAAGTATTCTATTTAAATATTTATTATAACTTTGATATTTATAACTTTAATATCCTTATTATAAACTATACCCTACTTATTCCTAGAATAATAACTTCTCCTCCTATTTATTTTTCTTAGTACGTACTATTAGTACAGGCTACTACCCTATACCTATTACACTAATAAGCATAATTTACCTAACCTCACTATACTAGTATCGCCTAGCGACACGCTAGCAGCTTGGCATTTCGGGCCGCTGTCGCCTATACTATTTATATAGTAACCTAGGCCTCTAGAGGCTTACACGTAATAATATATAACACCTATATATATTATTTCACCTAAAAAATAGAAATCTCATTTTACTCTTCCTATTACTAGGACAGAAATAGTTATAAATAGTAGAAATAACTAGAATATACTACTAGTTTTAAGTTAGGAGAACCCCTAGACCCCTAGTATTATTATTACCCTAACTTATATTATAACTACGAAAAATTCTATACTAAATGAGATTACCTAGCTCTATAACTAATACTATACTATCAGAACTACTATTATTACTATACTTAATACTACTTTTATATACCTTAGAATTAATAAATAGAATATAGATATTATTAAATACTATAAAACTACCTTTAAAAAAATACTTATTTTTCTTATTACTAGTTAGTATAATATAAAAATATAAGTTATACTAAAGTATACTTTTTCTAAAAATAGTATTAACTATACCTATTCCTCTACTTATACTAATAAAAATATCTTTAATTCCTAGCCTAAAGTTAGATTTTCTTATACTAAAGCTAGTTCTTATACTATTACCCTTACTAAATAAGCTAGCTAAAACCCCCCTAGGCTAATATAAGCCTAGAGCCAGGCTATACTTTAACCTAACTAACCCCGCTAGCCTTAAGTAGTATCTATGGGACCTCAAACTCGTTTAAGTAACTTGTGAGAGGGAGCTTGAGTTTATTATAAGTGTGAAGACTAGTGGATCTTCTTCTACTACCCTAAAAAGCACTAGTACTAAAACCTTACTACTATAGGATTCTATTAAATACTTATTAACTAAAATAAAGTTAATAAGTAAAATATTAAAATAATTAATAGAATTCTATTTAGTTTTGGTATTTAGGTAACTACTAATAGAAGTTGATTAACTTTACTTAATCGTAGTACTAAACTATCTAAACTTATATATATAACTCGTATTAAGGAAGTATAGGTTTAGTATACTTATACTTTCTAACATATCTCCTCCTCTATTATTAGTAGATATTCTAATAATAGTAAGTAACTTACTCTAGATATACTTAATATTATTAAAAATAAAACTACTACTACTACTTATAATTACTACCCTATTTAGTACTAAATTATAAAAAAAACATAGAAATCTAAGAGCTAGACTTAACTTATATCTTTCTTAGAAAAAATTCCCCTTTTCTATATATATAATAGTATACTTGCGTAGTAACTTAAGAAGAGGTTCTAGCTAAGGTAGTACGAGATTTATTTTAATTAGTACGGGATATAGCCCTGTTATAGGATGCTACTTTATAGGAACTATAGTAATGCTGCTTACTTTATTAATGAGAAGCTATATAGACGTACTCCCTAATATACTAACTATTGGGGCCTGTACTAGAATTAAGACCTAGTTTACCCCTTATAGCCCCGGATTAACTATGGCTATATCTAGAGATTATTTACTATTTAGTAAAAAGTGATCTACTAGGAAGGGGTAAAACTCTACTATACTATGCTTGCTAAATTAGCTAGTACCCCTCTACTTATTCCCCTGCCGGGGATAGGTTAGTATAATATACCTTCCCCTTCTAACTAGCTTTATTATAACTAGTAGAATACTTTCAATACTGAGGACTAGGTAGCCTATATACTTAATGATATTTATATTGACTGGGGGGGTACTACTCCTACCCCGGATAATATAGAGGTAGACCTTACCCTTAGCTCCCCTACCCCTAATAATTCCTTAGAATATATACTTACCCTAGTTAAGCTTATGAGAAAAACTATTTAATATACTAGAAACCTTAAATATAACTAAGCTTCTTATTATTTTCTAGAATAATATATATAAAGCTAAAACTATATATGATATCGCCTTATACTATAGTAAACCTATAGGTATAGATATTATCTTTCTCTAAAAACTTTAGTATTTGCGGGGTAAGGCTCTTAATATTACTAAGATATACCCTAAATATTAACTATACTTACTAGTCTAGAATTAGGCTAGCCCTAAGGAATAACTACGAATACTTATTTATATCTAGAAAACCCTCTTTATACTAGGGGCTTTCTATATTACTAATTACCCTTACTGTAATATTATAAGTGTTATTATCTAGGGCTAATATATTCTTAATATTTACCACAAGACTAATAAGCTATATATTATTACTATACTTAAAAGTTAGGCTTTACCTAACTACTCCTTTATTATAAAAGACTATAATACTATCTATAAGGACTAGCAACTAGGTAGTACTTTTAACTATAGTACTACTTATATTATAAACTAGTTTAATAGCTATAACTTCACTATTCTTAATACCTTAGAGGTACTTACCTACGAAGTAAGTAATACCCTAGATCTCTCAATCTCCAATATACCTAGTATTTATATATAGGTCGCTAGGTATTATTATACTAGCTTAAACTACTTCTCCTTTATCATAACCCTCTCCTATCTTAATACAAAGAAGCCTACCCTAGTAACTAGCTTAGACTACTATATTAACTTAGAAGGTTTGCTAGCTTTTACAAGCTACTTCGAGAATTATACCTAGGTCCTATTTACTAATTTCCCTACTACTAGAAACCTTAACAGAAATACTATAGAATTTAATACTTTATTCTAAGTTATACTTAAAATAATAAATAAAATTCCCTATAAAAAAAGAGGGAATAAGCTTTAGTAGACTAACGAATATACTAATACTAAGAAGAGATAGAAAGCTTTCTATAAAGTTGATTTAAGTATAGATTTTACTAAATTTACTAAAGTAAAATAGGACTATACTATTATAGATTATAAGTAGAAAATATAGTAGGATTAGATTAAGGGAATCTAGATAGACTTAGACTTTTACTATATCTTTTAATAGTATATATTAAAGTTATAATCCTAATCACCCCCTTTTTAGGATAGTAATACTTTTATTACCAAGCTTAATAAGAAGATACTCTTCTTTTATAAAAAGCTACTAGAATAGATTTCTGCGAAAGATAATATACTAGAACTAGTTCTAATATATACTTCTTATAAAATACTTTTCTACTTAAGTATTATACCTGAAAAACTCTATAGTATAGTCCTTAATATAGGTAATACTATACCTAGGCTTAATAGGAATACTATCACTATATTCTAAGCTACCTAGCTATATATCAAAAGCCTACTATACTCCCTCTATAAGGGGTACCTATAACTAGGATATCACCTACTCCTATAGTATAAAGCTAAAATATAGCTTATCCCTAAAATCAACTATAATACTAGTATACATAAAAGCTAGCACCTAATCTCCCTCCTAGCTAACCTAAATAAAAGCCTAGAATACTTTATTACTAAGTATATAGCCTAGCTCTATATCTATTTCAACATCCTCTACCTACAAGTAATAGGCGCCCTACTAACCCTATCTTCTACTAATATTATTAACTATCTAACCTATAACCTCGAAGTTACCCTTAATTAGGGACAGGTAACTACCTTTATTACTATAAACATTAAAGGGGCCTTTAATACTATACTTATTAACTAGCTATACTATACACTTCAAACTTAGGACTAGCTTAAGTTCCTTATCAGCTAAGTATAGTAGCTTAACCTCTACTATATAACTAGTATCTACTATAAGGGATATAAGATATTAATAACCTTACTCTTCTATAGTTTCCTATAGAATTCCCCTATTTCCTTTATCCTCTATTTTCTATATACAAATTTCCTCTACTAGATTAGCTTTAAATAAAACTAGTTTAGTTATACAGATAACTATAAAATAATCTATATTAAGAATAACTTAGCTAAGACTAGCTAGAAAACCTAGGAGATTTTCAACAAGACTATAATATCTAGGAAAAGCAATATAATTACCTTTAACTTATTAAAAACTAAACTAATCTACTTCTTATATTACCTAAATACTTAACCTACCCTAATACTAGTATATAGCGATATAGTTATTAGACTTAGTAATTATATTAAGTAGCTTAGTATATAGCTAGATAAGAAACTATCTTTTTAGTACTATATTAAAGAATAGACTATAACTACTAAGAAAATTATAAAATACTTTAAAAGTTTTAATAAAATAATAAGTAATACCCCTCTACTTACTTTAAAGAAAATAATATACTCTATTATTATCCTAAAAATACTTTTTAATACTAAGGTTTAGTACTTAGGTAAAATAAAACTTACTACGAAATATTATACCTAGATAAATATATATTTAATAGTTAGAACTAGTCTTAATAAAACTATAAAAAAGATCTAGGTTATACTAAATATTACTCTATATAGCTACTTCCCCATATAATAGACTATATAGGTTAAATACCTCTTTCGGGAAACTAACACACCTCTAGCTACTATCCTACTAGATAAGGCGCGATAATACTTCATACTATACCTCAGGTCTCTATGGCGGAATTACTTACTAATAGAATAACTATATAACTATAACCCACTATACCTACAGAAAACAATCCGGCCTACAATACTTATAAATATAATAGTATATATCCCGCAATTTATTTACCTAGTCTTTCTCGAGAAAGATTACTCCCCTAAGAGAAATACTTAGCTTATTAGAAATAAATATTTAGTAGTAAAAAAATATAATACCTAGTTCCTAGGACTACTACTTACCTATATCATAGCCTATACTAACAGATTATAAATAAACCTAGAGTTAACGGGATTCAGATAAGCTATTTACTAGGGCTAAACCCTTATTAAAAGTAGTTCCTAGAAGCTACCCTAAACTGAGGTTTTCAATAAAGAAGTCAAAAATACTACAGCAAAGCTAGTAGCTACCCTCCTACTCCGCAACTATAATACTACAGGTATTATAGTCTACCTCAATAACCAAGTAGTAATTAATTATGTACTTAATACGCTACTTACCTTATTACAAGCTACTATAATTCAATTCTAGCAGAAAACCTAATAAGTAAAAATACTTATTAAAATTTAATAAACCCTAGGATATATAGATATCCTAAGTAATAAGATAACTAACTCTCTTATAAAAGAAAGTATAATAATACTACTAGATAACCTTTATATATACCTCCTAACCTATACCTATATTAAGTAGCAGATAGGGGAATAATAATAATACACTTTCTCTAACTAGTAATAAGATAGTATTAAAAACTTATAATATAAAGAACTTAAACTAGGGGTAACCCTAAAACCTACTAATAAGATTTACTTACTTAACTACTAAGAACTTCACTAGCTTCTAGTAACTAGGACTAATTATAGGAACTTTACCTAGTACTACTATAAGTATTATTATAAAGATACCTAATTATACTACTTATATAGTAAAGAAAAAACCCCTATATACCTACTCTACTACTATAAAATTCAATATCACTAGCTTTAATTTAACTATTACTAGTTTACTAACTTATAACTTAGGGAAAATTAGTTAGAATTCATTATCTATTTATACTAAACTTAATTTTATAATAAGATATACCCCTATTATAACTATAAACCTAATAGTAACCCCTAAGAGACTCCTATAGCCTTACCGCAATAATCACTAACACATATCACATATCCTTCCTTAGCTATCATCTCACTGGGATAAATACCTAGTAGCCTACTAGGCTAGGGGGATTTTAATCTAGTATATCCTAGTTTTCACTACTAGATAAACCACCCTAGTTCGCAAGAACTACCTACTATTAGACTACCTCGTAGTAGCTAGTACTCTAGCTCTATATATAATTTACCTATTTTCTACTTCTTCACTACTTATTATTTCTCTTATATCCCTAGAAATAGTATCTACTCTATAGGGATATTAACTATTATTACTATTAATACTTCTACCCCTTTCTATACGTACTTTATTTCTACATATTTTCATTTTTATACTATACATAGAAGACATAATAATACAGGCCCGAAAGCCCACATACCTAGTTTCTCACTTACCCTATAGTTATGTTCAAACTGTGTTTATTAATTATATATATACTTTCTATCACTATATATAGATACGTATCCTTAGTAGATCGCTAGCGTAGATACCTTATACTTTATTAGAAAACTATTAAGTAGGTATTAAATAATATAACAATAATAATAATAAACTCCTAGAATAAAACTTCTTACTACTAATATAAAAGTTCTCTACTATTAATATAAGCTAACTTGTAATCTTTATATAGATATAGAAAGATATAACTTATTTTTATTAATAAATAATTTTAATATATTAATTAAATATAGCTAATATATAAATAATACTTATATAGATATAGATATTTCTAGTATAACTAGATAGCTTTTAAAACCCTTATAATAATAGTATTATAATATTCTAAAGTATCTAGTAATTAGTATTATAGTAAAGTATTAATATTAAAGTACTATCTAATTAATACCTAGTCTTCGATATTATTAGTTTAATATAGTAATTTATAGGATAGCTAGATAATTTTCTTTTAACTATCTATAAACTATTTTTTAATTATAGTATTTAGAATAATTTTATTAAAACCTATTCTAATATACTAATAGCTTTAGTTATAATAATTATAATTAGATATCTCTATACTTATCCTATTATTATCTTTTTATAAGTAACTATATAGATTTCAAGGAGATTTTAATTCTATTATAGAAATATAGTTATAGAAAAGTAATAAATCATAGAATACCTAGCTTTTATAGCTTAAAGCAAGTACTCTATTTTATTCTATTTTTAAGAAATTCAAAAAAGTTCTTAATCCTATAACTTTAATAATTACTTATAACTATATACGTTAAATCCTAGTCTTAATAAATCTCTCCTCATATAAACTATTACTATAAAATCTTCTACTACTATAAAGTTAAATATTAAATACTTTTAACTTTATATATTAAGCTTTAGTCTTAATAAAACTCTCCCTATATAAACTATTACTATAAGGTCTTCTATTACTATAAAGTTAAATATTAAAACTAGGAATATAATTATCTATAGTAATAAGTAATTTTCTTACTATTTAAACTAGTTATAAGCTAGTATTAGCACGAATACTATTATGAGGTAAAATGTATAGTTAAATCTATATATAAAGTAAAGAGCTTAGATACTATTCTAAATACATAACAAAAATAACTAAATAATAAATAAGTAGTTTATAAATATTTAAAACAAATTATCTGGGTATTCTATCAATTACTATACTAAAGTAATAATATTAGACACTAACTATTATTTGAACAATATGCTAATATAAATATTTTATCATAACACTAATTACTACATATTTTAGAATATTTTAATAATATGATTATAAAGATTTCAAAAATTATCTAGTTATACTAGAAGTATCTATTTCTATATAAATACTATTTATATATTGATATATTTCATAAACTTACTTAATATGGTAGTTCAATGTCTAGCTAGCGTTTACTATTTTATAGTAAGAGTAGTAAGTCCAAGTTCTATAGCGGGTAAGCATAACTAGTAGCTATATATTATATATTTTCTAGTTATATAAACTATATAGTAACTACTACTAGGTATTAGTTCTAACTATTTGTTATTAATAGCTGGTAACTATTAATAGCTAGTAATATGTATTACTAGTTAGCTAGTATCTAGTATTATATAACTATAATCCTATAATAAGTAATTATAATTAATATAAGCTTATACTTTCTCTTTATATAATATATTTTCCTTCTAAGATATACTTTCTGTATTTGCTAATTATTATATTAACTAACTATATTATTACTACCTAAAGTTTCTTCTATTTAAATAGATCCTTAGAACTAGTATTATCTAGTAGTTATATAAAGTAAGAGTTAAAGTAAGCGCTAACTACCAGGTATAGCTTCTTTTATAGGGTTCCCGAGAGATATATGATTTTAAATGGATCGGAGACCTTTAATATAACTATATATATATTTAATGTACTAAAATAATTTACTAACAAGAATAAGCTAAATCTCATTATATTTATATAAAGATTATAAATTAGTTTATATTAGTAATAGAGAACTTTTATATTAGGAGTATAGAGTTGTATGTCGGGGATAGATAAGATGTAGTTTATGATAAAGATATTAATATTACGGATATTAGAGATTTAATATATATTTAAATAGAATACCTGTAATTAGTAGTAATTAAATATCTTAAGATATTTAAATTGTGTATTAATAGCTATAAAAGTATAAAGGTATATGGGTATAGGGTTATCGTAGAAGGAGTTATTAGTTATTTATTATTAAATAAGTTAATATAAAGTAGGTATACTAGCTCTTATAGTTTTAAGAGGTTAAGTTCTAGATTAACTAGGGGTTACTTATAGTAGTTAGTAAAGGGGTAAGAAGACTAAAGTTATATCTTAGGGGGTAATATATTTACTAATAGTTATAATAGAAAGTAAGCTATTAGCACCTCCTAAAAAGTTACTATAAGAAATAATTTATTTATAAATATTAAAGAGAAACTTAAAAAAGGTGTTAGAAGTATAGCTATTTAAGTAGAATAAAAAGTTAAAATCAGGAAAGTAATATACATTAGTAATAAGGCTTTTGCCTAGAAGGAAAGAACTAATACTATTAATATTACTTATGAAGGGGTTAATTAAAAGGGTTATAGTAATAGTCTAAACTATAGAAACTATAAGCATTATAGAAGTAATATAGAGAATGAATATATGATTAAATAGAGTTTAATATAATTAGTAAGGATAAACATGATAGTATTATAGAACTCTTTATTCTTACTGATCATTATCTAGAAATATCTAAGTTATAAAAGCTAATTAGAAGATGATATAAAAGATGGTTATGAATAGTTTAATATTCTTATCATTATAAATGGTAAGAAATATAATGTGAAGATAAATAGTCTTCTCTATATTGAACTTATAGATATTACTAATTAGATAAAACTTATAAGAGTAAGAAGATATTTTAACTATTAATAAGGAAAAATAAATAATCAGAATAAGAATTATAAGGTTTCTTATTATTATTCTTGTTTATATACTTATATATATAATTAAGTAAGACTAGAATTATGTTCGTAGTTGTAAATATAAGAGACTTGGTAATTTCAATGATAAGAGAATCTTTAATACTAATAAATCTCCTCTATTTCTTAGACGTAAGAGTAGATAACTTAGAGGTGGATATAGAATATTTAATAGTTCTTTTTAGAACAATAAAGTATTTCTTGAGTCTTTAGTTTTATATAGAAAACATTTAACTCCCAGCTAAGACCTATACCCTAGCCCACTCTATACTAATAGTTATAGCTATAGTTATTTCAAGTCTTTAAATATCACGTAATAAGGGTATACTAATAGTATATAAGTCTCACGATATAGTTAACCTTAAGTTATACTTTCTCTACTATTAGTTAATAATAACTCCTGTAATAAGTAGATTCTAATAATATACTTCTTTAGAGTAAAGTAATACTTAGTAAGCTATATCTAAGATATCTTCAAAGTATTTAGGGTTATTTTTAAATACTTAATTTTCAGGTACTATATTCTTTTTATTACTTCAATTTCTTTTAAGCTTTATTGATAGCTATATTCCCTAATATTATTATAAAGCTAAATTCAACTATATCTATTTTAAGAAAACTAGGAAGAGTAGTAGAGTTGCTTTTAAGTAGAATTAGTCCTTTTAAGCTTTTATAAAGGTATCTATAGGTTTGATAGTCATTAACAACTTTTATAGTATTAATATTGATATTAAAGTTATAGTAATTAAGTATAGTAATAGTTCTTACTATTATAATTACTATTAGTGGTATTATTATAAGTGTTAAAAGATAATTAATTAGTTTAAAGTCTGTTCCTTCCTTTCATATCTATAGTTAGTACTATTAAAGTATACTAGGAGTATTATACCTTACTAGTATAAGTTAACGATATAAGTACTACTATAGGAAATTACTTCTTCAATGCTACTACTAGTATATTATTAGTTTATCTAGTAAGGATAATCGTATACTATATATAATCTCGATATATTAATATAAAAGAGTTCTAGTATTTATTATTAATATTATATTATATAGTTATATATAGCAATATAAAACTCTAGATCTATAGTATAGTAATTATTTACTTATTACTATAGTACTAAACTATAGCTAGTAATAGGTATTACTAGTAAAGTATAGAGGGTATATAGCTATACAAACTATATATATATATATAGAGAGATATATAGCTATATACAATACTAGCGTGTAGTAGTATATACTATATAGTATAGTATTACTAATACTAGAAACCTTTTTTTTACTATATATTTTATGCTTTTTTATTTATATATGAATCTAGTACTAAAGAAAATATAAGATAAATACTAGGAGTATTATAAAAATAATATTGAAAGTAATTATAAAATAATATTAAAAGTAATCTTTTCACTTTCTTGCTTAATAATATCTAAATACTTCCTTTTTATCTATTTTACTTGGATAACTTATCTTTCTATTCAAATAGGTATATAATTTGAATTAGTAAATTTCCTAAAAGTATAGTTAAGGGTTTTGTTTGTGAAAGTATTAGTAATATTATTATTTCTATTAATCTATTATATTTTACAGAACTTATAATATTTCTTTTACTACTCTAATATTATGGTATTAATTACAGAGCATTCCTCTTTAGTAGTATTACGTTTTATGAGATACTTATAATATAAGTATAAGTTGATGTATATAATAGTTAGGATTCAAAGGAAATCTCGGTATTTAATAATTTCTTTATATGTTATAATTATAGTTCAAATGAGGTTTATACTAGTTATTATAATATCAATCTCTTAGGTAAATATATTACTAACAATCCTTTTATTTTAATAGAAGAAAAGTATATAAAGCTACTATAAAGGTTGAATTAGTTATTACTAATTATCATTTTTTAGTTAAGGATTATCATAAGTCTTAGTCAAAATAAAAAGTTAGTATTATCAGTAAACGAGCTATTTATAAAAGTATAAAGATATACCTAGGAAAGGTTAAATAGTATAAGGTTAAGGCTATAGTTAAGATATTTAATTGACTATTTAAAGTATTTCCTATGATAGTGGTATTACTAGTAGAGAATTATTATTTTTATATAATATATAAGAAATTTAATAATACTTTAGATTAGTATATTAAAGTAAAGTTTATTTTATATATATATATCATTTGATATATATTTTCTTAAGTATTTCAAATATAGTACACATATCGAATAATATTAGTTTTTACCTTTAGTGTCTTTAGTATAAGTAGAGGGTATTACTATTAAAACTTAAGATCTCTCTTTTATAAATAAAGGGAATTACTTTTATAAAAATAGTTTCAAGTTTGATTTTAAACAAGGCATTCGAGAATTCTTTATTTTTATAATATAAGAATATAATATTAGGTAGTTATATTAAAGGTCTTTGATCTATTAAAAGTTATTTACTTCTCGGGAAGCTTTTAAAAGAAACTATACCTAGTAGTTAGCTCTTACCTCACATATTTTATAGATAATACTAAAGCTAAGGAATCATCTAAATAGAGAAAGCTTTAAATAGTAATAATATAATTAGCTAATATAATAGCTAATAAATAGAAAGTATATATAAGCTTCTATCTATCCGTCGGTTATTATTCATAGGATTATAGTTTTATAATACTAATACTTACTAGTTATTAGTACTTATTACTAGCTATTAATAGTTACTAACTATTAATAGCTACTAGTAAGAACTAACTGCTAGTAGTAGTTACTATATAGTTTATATAACTAGAAAATATTAACTACTAGTTATAATTAATTATTATAAGATTTGAACTTACTATTCTTATTGAAAGATAGTATAGGCTAGCTAGATATTAGATTACTATATTAAGTAGGAGAATATAACATTAGAAAATTTAAAAGTATTATTTATTTATATATTTATAAAATTGGACTTTTGATTAATAGTAGTTATATTTAAGGATTTCAATATATTTAGAGTTATATATTTCTCGGGAACCCTTTAAAAGTATTAGGAATAATATACTTAAGTAGTAGAGTTTTCGCTAGAAGAAACTATCGGTAATGCTATGCCGTATAGTATGCAGTACCGCGTGCGGCATATACGCCTCTATATGTATATAGTATACGTAGCCTTATACCTCTACGCGTATAAGGCATATATAGCTATATACTTTATACTTTACTAGTAATACCTATTACTAGATATAGTTTTATGCTATAGTAATTAGTAAGTAACTACTTTACTATAGATCTAGAGCTTTATATACTTATATATAGGTATATAATATAATAATAATAATAATAAATACTAGAACCCTTTTATACCTATATAATAAGATTATATATAATATATATTACTTTCCAGATAAACTAATACTAATTAGTAGTCAACTTATCCGTTACTACTATAATATAAATTAGTAAGGTTTTCACGCGAGAAAAAATAATTACAAACTTTATTTAAGGTCTATATAAAGCGAGATTATAAGCATTAACTTAGATATTTTATAGATATTACTTTTACTTCAATCCCTAGTAAAATACCTCTAAGTCAATATACTAATTCTATTCTATAAAATACTAAAGAAGTAAACTTAAATAATATTTTTTAGTATATACTAGAAAGTATTTAGTAAATATAATATTTCTTAAAGTATTATTAGATACTTATAATATATAAGATTTATAGTATCTTATACTTCCTATATTTAAAAGACTTATATAATATCTTAAAACCCCTATATTTTCTCGAAAATTATTTCCTTTTCAAAAGACCTTATATTTCCCTATTAATATATCTAAACTATATTTTAAATTAAATACTAAAGTAAAGCTTAGTATAGTGATAGCTTAAGTAACCTAAGGTGGTAAATATATAATCTTAGAAAAGCTAGAATTATATATTAATATAGATTTCTTTAGAAAACCCTTTAAATTTAATTATAATAACCTTATATAAATAAATACTAAAAATATTACTACTTTTATAGTATTCTATATTTTCTAATATAATTTTATAAAGATCTATAATTATAAGGTTTTGAATTATTTTAAAATAGATTTCAATAAATAGCTTTTATTAACATAAGAACTTATTAATAATTATATAATATAATATTTGTAAGACTATTTTATTAACTATAGGATCAAGATTAGTATAAATAGAAATAGGATCTATAGTATATTATATAAACTTATTTAATACGAGTATTTTAAATACTAAACTTTTAAAAAACTTAATAAGATAAAGAAATATATCCTAAGTATTAAGACTAACCTTAAAAACTACTTTAAATAAATTAATAATTCCTTTAATACTAAAGATTTTAAAATACTTCTCTATACTACTAAACTTAAGGTTAAAGTAGTATTACTTATAGCTAAAACCTACTTAATATCTAAAAACCTTATATAAAGTACTTATTTTATACTACTACTTATATATAGTATATAACTTCTAATATTACTAATAGGATTACTAATCCCTAAATTATACAATATAGAGTTTTCTTATTAGTAGGAAATATATCAAGGTAATAGTAATATATAATATCCCCTTCTTAAATATCCCCTATATACTTCCCCTATTCCTTTATTTAAAAAGTTATCTACTAAATATATTATAGACTTTATAAAACTATATAATAAGAATATAAAGTATAATAGAAGTTTCTACAATATTCTTAAAACTAAAATCTATATTTTCTATAATTATTACTTTAAACTTAATATCCTATATTATATATAAATAGGAATCTTCTCTATTATACTAAAAGATTAAGCTTTTAATTCTTATATTAATAACCTTATATACCCTAATTAAAACCTTAACTTTAATTAGATAACTAGGTATATTCAAGAATATTTCAAAAAAAATAAGATCTACTAGATTTATTTCTCTAACTAGTATAATAATATTCTTAGAAATATAATAACTAAAAGCCTTAACTAAAATAATAAAGAAGTATTTAAGATATTTATTACGAAGTTTACTAATTTCTAGAAAGTATTTAAAGCTAACTAGTATACTAAAAAGGCTTTCTGTAACTAATTTATAAATATATACTTGGGCTAACTAGTATACTAATAAAGCTTTCTATAACTAACTTATAAGTATATACTATAGTATACTAGAATACTAGTTAGTATTTTTTAGCTTTATACTAACTTCCTAGAATCTCTATAATTAGTTATGTTTAGCTATATATAATACTATAGTATTCTAAAAGCTATAATGTTTTTAAAGTAATAGAAGTAATAGTAGTATACTTAAGGAATAGTTTAAGACTAACTATATATATAATATATCTTAAAATAATACTCGAGGTTATAACTATACTCCTAGCTACTCCCTATTACTTTAAAGTAGATATTACCCTCCCCTAGCTTCTATATATACCTATAATAATAAGAAGTACTATATATATAATAAAATAAGTTATTAATTAATAAAGTATATTTTTAAGGAGTAGTATATTTTATACGATAAATATAAGTTAATTACTAATCTAAAAATACTTTCCCTAATAGTATACTAAACCTTTCTAGCTAAATATAAAAGTAAAGATAACTTTAAAGCTCTTAAGCAATACTATTACTAGTACTAGATATATAGTACTACTTTTTCCCGTTTTTGTTTTACTATATAAGAGGATATTAAGTTTAATTTTGAGGTTATTATTAATATTATCTATATTAATAGCTACCCCGTATTTTATATTATAAATACTACTATAGTATTTAATACTACTAATTTCTTACTAAATATCTTAGTAAAAGTAATATAGGAGGCTTTTAAATTATATTAGATTAACTTTTACTAAACCTTTCTAGATTGTATTACTACTAATATAAGTATAATATTTCGATCTAAAGAATTTAGATTAGAAATAGAAGCTATAGGATTAATAGTCTAAATAATACTTATTAAAATATATAATAGTATTTGTAAAGTCAAATATTACTATATTTTCCTTTATTATATATATAAGATTCATTATAATAAAATCCTTATAGTAACTTAAGAAGTATCCTTTTAGGTAGTATATAAAGTAATTAACGATACTACTAAGCTAAATAGCTTTATATTTATACTACTTATTTTTAGTATATACTTATATTTTATAGATAATTCTACTTTTTCTTTAAATATTATTACTTATACCTATATTATTTAGAAAGTAATAGAAGTAATCCGCTATACCTATATTATATATACTATTAATATAGCTTTAGTGATATAAAATGGCTTTAAAATCTTATATATGGCAGCTTTTTTACTTTCATCTCTTATATATATATAAAAGGTAAAATATAATTAGTAAAGCTTATTTCGTTTTATTACTATTTATAGTAAAATATATATTCTTAAATTCCCTTAAAACCTTTAAAAGTTTTAGATAATAACTATACAACTATATTTTCAAGATAACTAAATATTCTAACCTAAATTATTAATAGTAGTATTACTAAATATAAATAATTATACTATATATATCTTAAATCTTATTACTAGAAACCTTACTAAAAGTCTAATATTACTTAAAAAGATATACTCTTATAATACTATCCTGATTTCGTTTATTATTATCCCTAAAAAACCTTAGAATACCTATCAAATACTATAAAATACTATTATTATATATAGGAGTAATTTTACTACTATTAGTAATAATAATACCTAATTTTCCTAAGTTTTTAGTGATATTGCTAATATATAACTAGGACTATTTAACTCTCTAAAATATAACCTAGTTACTATTCTAGTTTAGAGGTTTAATTATAAGCTTTATTTTATAGTATACCTTATAACTAAAGAATAGTTAGATATAGTTCTCTCTCTTATTTTCTACAAAAAAGTATTATTATATTACTAGGTTTATTATTCGAGGAATTAATTAAAAAAGAGGTTAAGAGTATTATTACTAATAATATTATTAAGATTATTAAGGTAACCTTATTTTGTATAAAAATTATAAATACTTTAAGTTATATATCGTTAACGAGATCAAAAACAAAAATATAAACAAAATGTACAAGAAATTATATTTTATAATCTAGGATTTCAGAGATAATAGTAAATTCGAAATATTAATATAATTACTAATAATCTAATAGAATAGCTAATAGTTAATTTTAGCTATATCATTAGCTCTCTTCTAGTATAAAAATATAATGATATAGCTTCGAGATATTACTTAAACTTATACTTAAACTAAAATAAAACTTATAAGGTATATTTTAGCTAACTTACTATCCTACTTTAAAAAGTAATACTTTCTAGGCTTTATAATCCTAGGGTTATATTAAAGGTCTCTGATCCATTTAAAGTTATATGCTTCTCTGGGACCTTTTAAAGGTAGTTGTACCTAATTATCGGCTTTTACTTTATTTACCCTATAGGTATTACTGGTTCTGAGAAACCGTGGAAACTATAGAGGAAACCTTAGGTAGTAAACGTAGTTAGTTAATATAATAGGTAATAAATAGGGAAAGTATAGGCTTATCTATTATAATTATTTTTGAAGGATTATAATTATATAATACTTAACTAACTAGCTAGTAGTAGCTATCGCTAACTATTAATAGTTACAAGTTATTACATATAATTAGGGGGTAAAATCTAGTATATATTATATATAACTAAATATAGCTAAGCATATTACGCGAGGTTCTATTTTAAGCGGTTTAAGTAGAGCGATACTTAGTAGAAATAGTATTATAGCTAAGGTTTTTCTAGTAAAAACTCTACTACTTAAGTATATTATTCCTAATATACTTTTCTAGCTTTAAAGGCTTTACCTATAGGCTAGCTTCTAAATAATACTATTGATACTTTATTTATATCTTATAAGAAGTATTTTAAATAACTTTATTATTTTTATTAAACCTCTACCCTTATAATAGGAAGAATAGTACTATTTTCAAGTTATTTAGGTATTTCTTATTTACTAGGAAATATTTTAAGTATATAGTTTCTAGTACTCCTAATATCTTAAAGTTCTCCTTCTTACTATAATTCTAGGTAT
>RYZW01000847.1:0-23020 GCA_004367215.1 Colletotrichum trifolii | reverse complement strand
AATTAACTATTAACTCTAACTAGGGAAAAAACTATAATTACTTATAATTTTATAACTATATATTAAAAATCTCGAAATCTATTATAATTATATATTAGTATTAGATAACTATATAATAATCTATCTAGTTAATATTATAGCTAATAATAACTATCTAAATGTCGGTAACGCTATGCCGCAAAGTATATGTTAACGCCTAAGACGTATACGCCTCCGTATGCATGCGGTATACGTGTCTATACGCCTTATAGGCGTAGAGTATACGTGGCCGTATACCTTTATACCCCCCTAGTAATACCCGTCACTAGCTATAGCTAAGTGCTGTAGTAGTAGTGCTATACTATAGATCTAGAGCCTTATATGCTTACGTGTAAATATATAATATAATAAGAATAATAATAAATATTAGACATTTTTATACTTATATAACGAGATTATATATAGTATATATTACTTTCCGGATAAATTAATACTGATTAGTAGTTAACTTATCTATTACTACTATACTATAGATTAGTAAGGTTTTTACGTGAGAAGAAATAATTATAAACCTTATTTAAAGTTTATATAAGGTGAGATTATAAGTATTAACTTAGACGCTTTATAGATATTACCCTTATTTTTATCCCTAGTAAAGTACTTTTAAGTTAATATATTAACTTTATTCTATAAAATACTAAAGAAGTAAACTTAAAGAATACTTTTTAATATATACTAGAAAGTATTTAGTAAATATAATACTCTTTGGAGTATAGTTAGATATTTATAATGTATAAGATTTATAGTATCCTATACTTCTTATACTTAAGAGATTTATATAGTATCTCGAAACTCCTTTCCCCTCTTAAAAATTATTCTCTTTTTAATACTCCTATTAATATATCTAAACTATACCCTAATTTAAATATTAGGGTAAGTTTTAGTATACTAATAGTTTAGGTAATAGCTTAGATAACCCTAGGTAGTAAATATATAATCCTAGACTAGCTTGAATCGTTTATTAATATAGATCTATTCGGAAAACCTTTTAAAATTAACTATAATAACTTTATATAGGTAGATACTAAAGCTATTACTACTTTTATAGTATTTTATATTTCCTAATATAAATATCTAGAGATCTATAAGTATAAGCTTTTTAATTATTTTAGGATAGATTTTAATAAGTAGCTTATAATAACGTAGTAACTTGTCTTTAAGTACGTTATCTGCTACTTCTAAGATTTCCTTATTAACTATAGGATTAAAATTAATAAATTAGGAGAAAAGATCTATTTAGTACTATACTAATTCGTTTAAAGTAAGTATTTTATTTTTTAAACCTTTAATAAGATTAATAAGATAAAGAAGTAGATTTTAGGCTTTAAGACTAATATTAAAAACTACTCTAAGTAAGTTAATAATTTCCTTAAGGCGAAAGATATTGAAATACTTTTCTATATTATTAAACTTAAAGCTAAAGCTATAATACTTCTAGTCGACGCCTAGTTAATATCTAAGAACCTTACATGATATACCTAGTAACTTTAATTACTCACGCGAGATACCTAGCTTCCTCTACTACTTATATATAGTATACAACCCCTACTATTACTAGTAGGACTACTAATACTTAGGTAATATAGTATAGCGAACTCTTACTACTAGGAGAATAGTATAGAGATTTTTTATTAGTAGGAGATATATTAAGATAATAGTAATATATAGTATCTTTATTTTAAATATTATTTTTATATTTCCCCTATTCCCCTATTTGAAAACTTATTTATTAAGTATACTATAAATTTCACGAAATTATATAATAAAAGTATAAAGTATAGTAGAGGTTTATATAATATTCTCGAGACTAAAGTTAATATTTTTATAACTATTATTTTAAACTTAATATCCTATAATATATATAAGCTAGAGTATTTTCTATTATACTAAAGGATTAAGCCTTCGATTTTTACTTTAATAATCTTATATACTATAGTTAAAACCTTAATTTCGATTAAATAGCTATATACGTTTAGGAATACTTCGAAAATAATAAAATCTACTAGATTTATTTCTCTAACTAGTAAAATACTACTCTTAGGAGTATAATAGCTAAGAATTTTAACTAGAGTAAAAAGGAAGTACTTAAGATATTTATTATGAAGCTTACTAATCTCTAAAAGATATTTAGGGCTAACTAGTATATTAATAAAACTTTTTTATAACTAAATTATAAGTATATATTATAGTATACTAGAATACTAATTAGTACTCTTTAGTTTTATACTAATTTCCTAGAGTTTCTATAATTAGTTTTACTTAGATATAAGTAATACTATAGTACTCTTTAAAAATTATAATACTTTTAAAGTACTAGAAATAATAGTAATATACCTAAGGAGTAGTTTTAGACTAACTATATATATAATATATTTCGAGGTAATACTCGAGGTTATAGCTATACCCCTAGCTATTTTCTATTACTTTAGAATAGATATTACTTTCTCCTAACTTCTATATATATTTATATTAATAAGAAGTATTATATATATAGTAAAACAGGTTACTAGTTAATAAAGTATACCCTCGAGGAATAGTATATTTTATATAATAGGTATAAGTTAACTACTAATCTAATAATATATACTTAGATAGTATACTAGATTTTTCTCGCTAAATATAAAGGTATTAATAGCTTTAATAATAACTTCTAAATACTTTTAAGAGATAATAAGTATAAGGAACTTATTATTTAGTATTAGATATAGTATAACTTCAAAGACTATACCCCTATTATTCCTATAATATTTAATACTTCTAAGTAATTCTTTATAGTATATTTCAATAAATATTTTACTATTATAAATAGAGGTAAAATTACTCGAATCCTCTAAAATTAAGTAGCTTTATATATTTTTACTAAGTTGAATATTACTACCCCTAAAATTACTAAAACGCGGATATAGCTCCTATATCTACTTTTATACTTAAAAGCTATTACTTAACTATTATTTTTTAAAAGATCTTACTAGACTTAGGTATTACTAGCTTCTTAACTACTAAGTATTCCTAGTTTATAGCTTTTAAGTAAATAGTTAACCCTTCTATAACTTTTATATTTCCGCAAAATAAACTAGTTATAATCTATTTTAGTAGTATTACCCTATTAATAATACTTAGAATAATTAATATTCTTATACTCCTTAATATTATTATATTTTATATAATACTATATAATATTTTATTCTTACTTTATTTCGTAGATATAGATTACTTTAGTATAATATTTAATAATATATATAACTAGTTTTACTAAAGTAAAAAAGTTATACTTATTATTTGAAAATAGGGGTATTTATGGATACTCCTCGATAAGGAGAAAATACTCGCCTCTATATATTTTATAGAGTTGGAGATATAGAGACTTTACTATTAATTTGGATACCTAGCTATAGTATGTTTCTATGATATCTTTACTAAAGTAGGATATTTTATTAAATATTATACTTTTAAAGCTCTCGAATGGTACTACTACTAGTACTAGATATGTAGTATTACCTTTTCTTACTTTTATTTTACTATATAAGAAGAAATTAAGTTTAACTTTAAGGTTATCGTCGATATTGTCTATATTAATAGCTATCTTATACTTTATATTATTAATACTACTATAATGTTTAATATTACTCAATTTTTACTTAATATATTAGTAAAAGTAATATAGAAAGCCTTTTAGGTATATTAAATTAATTCTTACTAGGGCTTTCTAGATTTTATTACTATTAATACGGGAATAATATTTCGATCTAAAGAGTTTAGATTAGAAGTAAAAGCTATAGGGTTAATAGTTTGAATAGTGCTTATTGAAATATATAATAGTATTAGTAAGGTTAAATATTACTATACTTTCTTCTACTAAATATATAAGATTTATTATAACGAAGTTTCTATAGTAACTTAAGAGGTATTTTTTTAGGTAGTATATAAAGTAATTAATAATATTACTAGGCTAAATAGCTTTATATTTATATTATTCATTTTTAGCGTATATCTATATTTTATAGATAACTCTACTTTTCCTTTAGATATTATTACTTATACTTATATTATTTAGAAAGTAATAGAGGTAGTTTGTTATACTTATACTAAATGTATTATTAATATAATTTTAGTAATATATAATAGCCCTGATATCTTATATATAGTAGCTTTCTTATTTTAGTCTTTTATGTATATATAGTGAGAGAAATATAATTAGTAAAGCTTGTTTTGCCTTATTACTATTTATAATAAAATATATATTCTTGAATTCCTTTAAAGTCCTCGAGAGTTTTAAATAATAGTTATAAAATTATATTTTAAGGATAACTAAATATTTCTATTTAAGTTATTAATAGTAATATTACTAAGTACTAATAATTATTTTATATATATCTTAGATTTTAATGCTAGAACTTTTACTAGAAGTTTAATATTACTAAGAAATATATACTTCTATAGTAGTATCCCGATTTTATTTATTATTATTCCTGAAGAGTTTTAGAATACCTAGAAAATACTATAAAATACTATTATTATATAAAGTAGTANTACTATAAAATACTATTATTATATAAAGTAGTAGTTCTACTACTATTAGTAATAATTTTTTATTTCCCTAAGTTATTAATAACTTCTATAATATATTTTTTAACTTTCTAAGATAGTTTATTATTATTATATTTTAGAGATTTAATTATAAGTTTTATTTTATAGTATACTTTGTAGCTAAAGAATAGTTAGATATAGTTTTCTTTCTTGTTATCTATAAAAAGAGTATTATTATAATACTAGGTTTATTATTTAAGGAGTCTATTAAAAAGGAGGTTAAGAGTATTATTACTAATAGTATTATTAAGATTATTAAGTTTAATCTTATTTTCTATAAACGTTATAAGTGTTTTAAGTTACGTATTATTAATGAGATTAAAAATAAGGATATAAATGAGGTATATGAGAAGTCGCGCCTCGTTATCTAAAACTTCGGTGATAATAGTAAGTTTGAAATATTAATGTAATCGCTAATAATTTAATAGAGTAGCTAATAGTTAATTTTAACTATAACCCTAGCTTTCTTCTAGTATAAAAATATAATAATATAGTTTTGAGATATTATATAAGCTTATACCTAAATTAAAATAGAGCTTATAAGGTATATTATAGCTAACTTACTATCCTATTTTAAAGGGTAATATTTTCTAGATTCTGTGATAATTATTATTAAGCTATAATATAGTTTTACTAAGGCTAGTATTTATTAATAAGTAATTTATTCTAAGTACTATAAAGAGTAGTTATAAATAGAGATATCTATATATAACTTATATTTCCTCGTCTCGTACTATACTAATAATAATTTTAGCTTTATAAGTATATAAACTAATAATATTTTTAGTTTCTCTAATACTATTTTCTTATACTGTGAGGATGAGGAGCTCTAAAAAGCTTTATTTAAAATGAAGCCGAAGATAACCCTTATAATAATTACCCCTCTAGTATTTAATAGAGGTATTTTAAGTTTTAATAGCGATACTTTCTATCTATATTAAAAGTACTAAGGGTAAAAGCTAGTATTCCTCGATACTTATACTATATTTAAGGTATTTAAGAAAGTATATATTAAATAATACGTGTATGGGGTATACCTCGCTTTAATATATTAACCTGAAGTATTATTTGACTTTTTATATGCCGCGTAAGAATAATAACCTTCTTCTAATAATACTACTATTCTGAATAAGTACTTTAAGTAGTAAATTGAGTACCTCGACCGTAGCTTTAACTTTATATTACTTGACTTCTTAAAAGTATACTTCTATGCTTTTATTAATAGCTTTTTTACTAATAATACTAACTTCTTATTTTAACTAGGATTTATAATAATCCTAGGCTAAGAAATAGTAACTAGTAATAACTAGTTCGNGTTTAACTTCTATAGTAACCTTATCTACTACTTTTCTACTAAAAATAAAAGAGTTATTAGGAATATAATTATTTTAGAGATTTATATTATAATAGCTAGTATAGACTTTATATATACTATTACTATAATATTTAAGAAAATCCTTAAATATTAAAACTTCTTTTATATCCTAATAATTATCTATATTAATGTATATTTACTTTATAAATATTTTGTGAAGCTTAGTATTACTAAAAAGAAGTACCTAATAATTAATATTATAGTATTAAAGTAGTTATATAAGTAATAAGAGTTCTATAAAATATAGTAGATTAATAGAGATAATAATATTACTAATATTTTCATGAAAAGTATACTAAACTATACTTTTAAGAGATTTATTAATTCGAACTATATAACTATTTAAATAGAGGGATAGGTAACTTGAATAGAGTAGATAATATAGGTATTTGGATATTATTAGGTAAAGAGTAAAAGGATCGTTTTTAATACTATTTTATATTTATTATTAATGCTGTTTTAATAGTGTCTTTAGTATGCGATTATAGCGTTTTTAGTACTAGCTTTTATATATAAATAGAAGTATATAAGGTATATAGTAAAAAGAAAAAGTTATTAGTATTAGTAATACTATACTATAAAGTATACGTTAACGCCTAAGGCGTATACGCCTCCGTATATATATAGTATATATATCTATATACCTTATAGGTATAAGGTATACGTAGCTATATACCCTTATATCCCCCTAGTAATACCTATTACTAGCTATAGTTAAATGCTATAGTAGTAGTACTATACCGTAGATCTAGAGCCTTATATGCTTATATATAGGTATATAACGTAACAAAAACAATAACGAATACCAGACCCTGTTATACCTATACGACGAGATTACGTATAGCGTGTGTTACCCTCCGGATAAACTAATACTAAATTTAATAAGAGAAAACTAATTAGAAGTAATTTAACTTAATATTCCCTACTTAGGAATACCGTTCTATTTATCTTATAATTAATTTAAACTTAATAGAAAATTTAGTAAATATCTATTTAAACTTCTAATTAAAATAGCGAATCTTCTTAAAAACTTAAATATTATAGTAAAAGTTCTCATAATACTTAGTAAAATATTAGAAGAATATATCAATATCCCAACTATACTATAGTTTTTAAATAGTATAAAAATTACTAACCTATATTTAAACTTTAAATAAGAAACTAGTCTATAAATACTACTAGAAATCCTTGAATCTCCCAATAAAAACCTAATTAACCTCTAATTTATACTATATAATTATCTATTATATAGGAAAATAGAAAGTATTATTATTAAAAGAAATATTAATAGGGATGGTTTTTACTTTAGAGAAAATACTTATAATACTTATAAGGCTATAGTATAGTCCCATTAGAGTTTTATAAAAATATCTTAAGAAGCTTAATTTTTATTTTATACTAAATTAGTCTACTATTAATCTATTAGAACTCCTAATAAAAATTCTAGAGTAATAATATCTATTATTATTATTTTACTATTTTCTATTGCTTTATTATTTATTATTTACTATTAAGTTAAACCTAAGTAAGAAATTTATTAATATTAAAAACTAGTTACGAGAAATACTTTAGTAGTAATTTGATAGTATTATAATAAACTTAAAAAGTTTATATTTAAAGTAAAAACTCTTTACTAGACTATAGAGGTAGTAGTTATATAGAACCCTAATAGTAATATCCTATATAAACCTTAAGGCTTAGGTCTATAATAAGGATTATAGTTATATAGTACTAAATACTAGTTAGCTAGTAGTACTTATTACTAGCTATTAATAATTATTAATAGTTACTAGTTATTATTAGTTAACTATTAATAGCTAGTAGTAAAAGCTAATAACTAATAGTAGTTACTATATAGTTTATATAATTAGAAAGTATATGGCTACTAGTCGCGCTTACTCGCTACAAGATTCGAACCTTTTACTCTTACTATAAAATAGTAAAAGCTAACTAAACGTTAAACTACCACGTTAAACTAGTAAAAACTAATAACTATTAATAGTTTATTAATAGTTATTAATATAATCTAATAGCTTAATCTTTCTATAAAAAACTCTATATTTCACGAGTTTTGAAAGTATTATATTGAATTCTTCATATCTATCTAGTAATAATTATATTTATTATTAACTTATCTTACTACTATACTATCTTCTTACTAGCTTGTTATCATCGCTATACGCACAGCAGACGCAAGAAGAAGTTAGCAAAAAAGAGCTATCAAGTCATGCCAGGTGAATTTAACAGGCAGCCTGGTCTAAGTTGACCCCTTCTAGAGTTGTGGACATCATCTCCGGTAACTTCAATTGAGACACCGATGGATCGCCATGCATCCCAAGTGGGTACGTAATGGATCTAGGTGATCAAGCTCTGCTTCTCGTAGCGTATCTAGCCAAACGAAGCGGGCTGCGTGGTTTCGGCGAGTCTATAGTTCTACTTCTCTCTGGTATACTTTCCATCTCACGGCTCGTGACCTCACCGCCCCGGAGCATACCGGTATGCAATGTTCAATTGCAATGATGATGCGGACGAACGAGCCTAAACGTTATACTAATGATGACCATGGAGGATATCTCCGCTCCTGGCCGCAGCTCTCTGACATTTTGCCAAAACAGCTGCTTGTTGTGATACCTCAGCTAGCCGTCCGATGACATCCTTATTGCCTTCTACAAAGCCGTACAAGGCATAGGGGATGCCGACCTCGTTGCAGAATTCTTGAACCAACCGTTGCGTCTTGCGCAAGTTGTGGCGTGGGATTCGCGGATACATGTGGTGGACAACCTGGAACTGCAGACCGCCGTGGAAGAAGTCCAGCCAGGTCGGGCAATCAATGTCCATTGTCGTACGCAGCATCTTCTGTGGGAAAGACTCATGCGGGCCAAGATCGGCCGTGCTCATGGCGAAGTGCGAGAGTGTGATCTGACAATGTAGGGGTGATTGCAGCACATGGCTGACCATAACGAAGATGAAACGATCCCAGTTGCTAGGGATGGACTTGTAGACAATACCGTAACCAAACCAGACCCAGAAAAAGACCTGGCCGGCAACCTCGACCCAGTGGTGCCACCAGGCAATTCCCTTTTTGGGGCTTCGCCTGAAAATCAAGTGATCCCAGGATAGCCTATACAGATTGAACCGGCCAAAGCACAGGATGGGATAGTACAGATATGACTGCACGGAAAGAAAGAATTTGGCGGCGGCGTCATAGTCCATGATGCGCTCGTAGTAGGACGACGTGAGGTTCCCAAGGAAGCGATGTGAAATGGCAAAGAAGGGCATATGTTCGATGTCCGGATCATGCTCCGGGGAGTTCGTGACAATATGATGAACGTTGTGATTTCGTTTCCACCAGCCAATAGATAAACCGCCCATAAAGTCGGCTATGAAGATGCCGATACATGTGTCGATGTGGAAATTGTGTGTGATGCCCATGTGCCCTGCGTCATGAGCCGAGAAGACCAGTTGGTGCCAGAAGCACCCCAGACAAGCAGCGCTCGAAACGTACCAGCCCCAGCGGAGGAAAGTGAGCATGCCGGCGAAGAGCAAGGTGTAGCGCGTCAGCTCGATGGCGTAGGCGCGGTAGTTGCAGTCGTAAAGTCCCTCGGCCTTGATGCGCTCATCCAGCAATCTGTACTTTCGTACGATTTCAGACTGTGTCTGGTCGTCGAGGGAAGGATACTTGTCAAGATCGAGGCTAATCTTTTTGCGGGTTTCAGCATCTAAGAAGGCAGTGCCGTCTATTTTATCGCCGTCGTCCCCGCCGTCTGAGGTGACAAACGAGATGGAAGCTGAGCTGGCCATGTGCCCAACGTCGTGTCTTTGACGGAGGCTCCCTACTGCCGCATCGAAGACGGGGGAGACTTCCCGTGAGCTTACGTCACTCGGAGAAGAGGCTCTAAAGAACCGAACGGAGTCGTCATCAACGTCGGCATCGTCGACCTCAGCGCTTCCCAGTTCCAAAGTTCTGAATCTGCCTCCTTGAATTGGAGGCACAAAATTCCGCCAATGTCCTTGGATAGTGCCGATTCGGTAGCGGGTCATCATGGCCTTGGCTTCGGCGGAGTGCAACCTGCACGGACGCGATGCTGTGTCAGTTTTGGGTTCGTTTGGTCGAAGCAAGGTTTAGAGCACCTTCACGGTGACTGCGAGACGTACACGGTAACCTCGTCGGTAGCATCTCGACCGACCATGTGGCGGAGGGCCTTGTCGCCGCCAGGATGGTAGGCCAGCCAAGAATCGAGTTTCAGCACGAACTGGTCGACAATGATTATGAGCTTGCCTTGAGCAATCAGAGCCTCAACCTGACGGCGTGATATGGAGGGCAGCTCCTTTCCCTTGGTCGTGTTGATGCCAGGCGACGCCGCATTGGCGGTGGCATCGCCGAGGGCGACAACCATTGCAATGGGCAGGGGTGGAACTGGTCCGCCAGCTCGGAGGTGATGGAAGAAACTGACGAGAAGGAGGCCGCTCGAGCAAGCTTGGATCTTTTACATATAGAATGGGGTTGTTGACAGGCTGACAAGAACAAACATCATCTGCCGAGAACATGCCACGCATCACTACGATTACACAGAGAAGCACAGCGTGGGGCTTCTAAACAGCCAAGACGCTGGCGCTAGAATGTAGGGGTTTCAAGATGGCGGCCTGTGTAGCTCGGGAGTGTCGGCGGTGAGCTATGAACCAACCTAGTGCCCTGATCCTAGGTAGGTTTACCTTAGAAGCAAATATTTGAAATAGTCTCTATTTCTTTGTTGATATAAGATACTAAGGGTTATTGCAGCTATTTAACTATATAAAGATATTATGTTAAAGTTTTTCTCAAATACTTATTATTATTAGTTTATCTCCAGGGTAATATATATTATATATAATCTTACTATATAAGTATCAAGTAGTATTCTAATTATTCGTTATTATTATTATTATATTATATAGTATATAATGTTATATAAAGCTCTAGATTAATAGTATGGTATTTACTTATTAATTATTATATATTAAAATATAACTAATACTACATACTTAGTATCTATTACTAATAAAATATAGAAAATAAACTATTATATATATAGTAATAGAAGAAGCTAATAGCTTACTTTCTACTACGACTATTAGTAGATATATTACCTCTTAAAGTATAACTTCAGCCCTCCTATCCCTTTACTAATTACTATAGCTAGCCCCTAGTTAATCTAAGGCTAAACTCCTTATAGTTATAGTAGCTAGTATACCTATTCTATGTTTACTTTTTAATAGATAATAAATAACTAATAACTTTTTCTATAATAACCTTATATTTTTAAACTTTTATACCTTTATGCCTTTATACTTTTATACCTTCATAACTATATATAATTCGAATATCTTAAGATGTTTAACTATAACTAAATATAAGTATTCTATTTTAATACTTATTATAAACTCGATATCTATAATTTTAATATACTCGTTATAAACTAAGCTTTACTTATTTCTAAAGTAAAACTTTGTATTACTAATATAAAGGTTCTCCATTACTAATATAAACTAACTCATAATCTCTATATAAGTATAATAAGACTTAACCTAGTTTTATTTATTTAGTTACTTTTACTCTATACCTAGAACAGTATCCAAGCGCTTTACTTTATAGATAGATTCAATTATAAACTTTACTTAATAATAGTATTTATACTAATACTAGCTTATAACTAGTTAAAATACTAGTGAAATTACTTATTATTATAGATAATTATATTCCTAGTTCTAGTATTTAATTTTATAATATTAGAAGACTTTAGAGTAATAATCTATATAGGGAAAGCTTTAATTGAGCTAAAGCTTAGTATATATAGCTAAGAATACCTATTAAAATTATAAAGTTCAAAGCGTTTATAAATTTCTTAGAAATAGAATAAAATAGAGTATTTATAAGAACTAGGTATTCTATAAGCTATTACTTTTCCGTATCTTTTATAATAGAACTGAAATCTCCTCAAAGTATATATAATTACCTATAAAAAAGAAACTATAGAATAGATATAGAGATATATAATAAAAGTTATTATAATTAAAACTACTATTTTATTAAACATATATATTAAGCCTTAGTCTCGATAAAGCTCTCCCCATATATACTATTACTACGAGGTCTTCTACTACTATATGATTAAATATCAGAACTAGAGGTATAATTATCTATAATAATAGGTAATTTCATTACTATTTTAACTAGTTATAAGCTAGTATTAGTATAAGTACGATTATTAGGTATAATTTATAGTTAAATCTATATATAAAGTAAAAGGCTTAGAGACTATTCTAGGTATAGAGTAAAAGTAACTAAATTATTTTATTAAAATAAACTTTAATAGAATTATCCCGAGTACTATAATTAATAGGTAACTTATAAGTATTTAAAAGAATATTAGCTAACTAACTTATAACTTACTATACTAAACTAATAATGTTAGAGACTAAGTATTTATTAGATAATATTTTAATTTTAATTTACTATTATAATACCAATTACTAGATACTTTAGAATATTATGATAATATGATTATAGAAGTTCTAAAAACTATTTAGTTATACTAGAAATTTCTATATCTATACAAATATTATTTATATATCAGTTATACCCGACTAGTATATTAAGATTATTTGTTAATAAGAATAGACTAAGTCTTATTATAATAATATAGAGATTATAAGTTAACTTACATTAGTAATAAAAAGCCTTTACATTAATAGTATAAAGTTATATCTCGGGGATAGGGAAACCTAATTAAAAAAGATATTAAAATTATAGATATCAAAGTTATAACAAATATTCAAATAGAATATTTATAGTTAGTAGTATTTAAATAACTTAAGATATTTAAATCTTATATAGTTATAGAAGTATGGGGGTATAAAGGTATACAAATATAAAGTTATTATAGAGAAAGTCATTAGTTATTAATTATTAAAAATATTGAAACGGGGTAGGTATACTGGCTATTATAGCTATAAGGGGTTTAGTTTTAGATTAACTAGGAGCTAGCTATAGTAGTTAGTAGGGGGGTAAGAGAACTAAAGTTATACTTTAGAGGGTAATATATCTACTGATAGTTATAGTAGAGAACGAGCTATAAGCCTCCTTTATATTAATTAAATATAGTTAATATATAAGCAATACTTATATAAATATAAATATTCTAAATATAGTTGAATAGTTTTTAAAACTTCTATAATAATATTATTATAATACTCTAAAATATGTAGTAACTAGTATTATAATAGTATACTAATATTGAATTATTACTTAATTATTACTTAATCCGTAGTATTATTAGCTTAGTATAGTAGATTATAAGTTAACTAATTAATAATCTTTGAAGTATTTACAAGTTATTGATTAATTATAATACTTAGGATAGTTTTATAAAAGTTTATTTTAATAAAGTCATAGTTTGAGCTATAATAGTTATAACTAGATATTACTATATTTGTTCTATAGCTTGTTTAATAAATAGTTATATAGATTTTAAGGAGACTTTAGTTCTATTATAAAACAAATAGAAAAGTAATAGATTATAGAATACCTAGTTTTCAATACTATATCTTTTACTATTTTTAAGATATTTATAAAAGTTCTTAATTTTGTAAGTTTAGTAGTTACCTTTAGCTACATATACTAAACTTTAGCTTAAATAAACCTCTCTTTATATAAATTATTACTACAAGGTTTTCTATTATGATAAAGTTAAATATTAGAATTAGAGATATAATTACTTATAATAATAAGTCATTTCACTACTATTTTAACTAGTTATAAGTTAGTATTAGTATAAATACTATTATTAAGTAAAACTTATAGTTGAATCTATATATAGAGTAAAAAGCTTAGATACTATTCTAGGCATAGAGTAAAGGTGACTAAATATATATAGTAGTATATATAGTTATTATATACTTTATAATATTATATAGCTAATACTAGGAATTCTTCTTCTTACTATATATCTTAATACTTATCTATTTATATAAAAATAGTACTTTTAGTAATCTGTACTTTTCTACTTTAATAATACTTAAATACTCATTTATATATTCTACTTGTATTACTTATTCTTGTATTTGAATAGCTATATAATTTAAACTAATAAATCCCTCAAAAGTATAGTTTAGTATATGTTTTATAAGAGTATTAGCAATATTATTATTTCTATTCATTTACTATATTTCATAGAACTTATAATATTGATATAACTATTTTAATAGTTCAATATTAATTATAAAGTATTGTTTTTCTAGTAGTATTTAGCTTTATACGATATTCAAAGAATGACTATAAGTTAGAATGTATAAAGGTTGAGATTGAAAGCAGTTTTTAATCTTAGAGGATTTGTTGAAGTAATATAATTATAGTTTACGTAAGGTTTATACTAATTACTATGATATAAACCTTCAAAATAAATATATTCTTAGTTATTCTTTTTTATTTAGTAGGAGAATAGTATATACAGTTATTATAAAAGTTCAATTTACTATTACTGATAATAATCTCTTAGTTGAAAGTTATCAAACATTTTAGTTAAAATAAGAAAATAGTATTATTAGTAAATAAACTATTAATAAAAAGATAATATTATATTTTAGAGAAATCAAGTAGTATAAGATTAAAGCTATAATCAAAGTATTGAACTTACTATTGAAGATATGTATTAAATATAGTAACATTATTACTTAAAAGTTATTTTTCTTATATTATATAGAAAGGATTCAACAGTATTTCTAGTAAGTATATTAAAGTGAAGTATATTTTATATATAAATGATTTAATATATATCTTCTTCAGTATGTTATATATCTATATTAATAAAATCAAGCTTTTAACCTTAATACTCTTAATATAAGTAAAAGGTATTACTATCAAAAGATAAGATATTTCTCTTAAATACTACTAGTAGTATTTTTAAGAGGATTGCTTTAGGTTTACTTTTGAATAAAGCTTATTAGAACTTTATATCTTAATAATATGAGAAAGTAGTATTTAAGAGACTAAAATTATTATTAGCTTATATATTTATAAAGTTGAAAGTATTATCTTTAGAATATAGAATAAAGAAATATAGGTCACATTTGAATGTTTCTATTTATAACTACTTTTTACAATACTTAGAGTAAGTTATTTATTAGTAAATATTAGTTTTAATAATACTATATAGTAGTTTAACAATAATTATCATAAAGCTTAGAAGTACTATTTTTGAAATATAAAAGTAATTTAGTAATAATATACTTAATAAATTCTATTTTAGTTTAGATATAGGTTTATATAATATTATAGAACTATATTATTATCTGACTATACTGCAAGAAACCTAGAACTATAGCTGAAATTAAATACTTACTGGCTATTTTAATAGATTATTAGCAATTATAATGATATCTGAAACTTATTATTATTCTTAAAGTTTTAGATTGTAAGTCTCGACCTGCCATTTGCTTTATTAGTATTTTTAACTCTAATTAAATTAATGATATATGACTTAAAATACTTAGAATTATTACAGAAAATAGGGTTATACTAAGTAGTCCCTATATTAGTATTAGTAATAATACTTTAACTCCTTTTTTAATTAACCTTTTAAATAATAATTTAAGTACTATAGTAATACTTCTTTCATAGAAGTTAAGTATTAGTACTATATCTATGTATTTTTTAGTTATAAAGTATAGTATAAAATAAGGTTTTAGCTATATTCTAGAAGAGGTTAGTTGGTTTAAGAAATTATAAGATTTAGTGTCAAAATGTTAGGCTATAAGTATTTACCCTATAGTAGTACTCGACTTACTATTAAGGATTTTCTTGAATATTCTACCTCGTTCTTTTATAAGGCATTTGCTAGTAATTACTTTTAGGATTCGTAAGTACTTACGTAAGCCTATATTACTAGGATGTTCTAATAATTACCAATCAGAGTATTCTAGCACTAAATATAGTATTATAAAAGAAAGCTTCTATACTTTCCTTTGATATATTAAGATTAACTGATAATAATATATTCTTACTAAATATAGCTATTGTTACTTTTTATACTATATCTTCTTTCCCTGAGAATATATAATATATATACTTTTAATCTAAAAGGTTACTTTACTAGATATAAACTATATACCTACTTATTTTTTAAAAGGTTATAAGCTTAGCGGTTTATTACTTATATTACCCTACTAATTCTCGAGACCTATTTTATTAACTTAAACGAAACTTAATAATGGAATTATCTAATATATCTCGAAAAGACTCGTTTACTTATATTAGCTAATATAATATTCACTATAGTAATATCATATATATTTACTTATTTAAATTTCCTCTTTCTGACTTATAAATAACCCTAGAGTTACTATGTAGGTAGTAACTCTATGGTTTTTATAGGGTACTTATTTAATACATTCGACTTATTCGAATCGAAATCGAATCGAAATTAACATTTGGATAAATTAAATTACTAGTTTACTATATTAGTATTACTACTACTACTATTTAGTAGTATTTTAGCTATTGAAAATCCGATTTACTCTATTAGTAATACTATTTAGCTATTAAGTAGTATTTAGGCTATTTACTAGTGTTTTATATTAGCAATATTACTTAGCTATTAAGTAGTATTTTAGCCTATTTTTAGTCAGAAATCTTAGCTTTCTATAGAGCTTTTAAGCTATTTACTTCGCTATATTAATAGCTATAGCTAATACTATCAAAACCTTTATAAGTTATGTAATACCTGAAAAACAGAAACTAATAAGCACTAGAAACTAGTCTCTCTAGTTCTACTCCTTAAAGCTTTATTGTAAACATCTAAAATTATTCAAATTTTTCGAAAACGAAGAAACCTATAAACCTATATTAGAAAAATAAAAAGTTTAAACTCTACTATTTATTCGGTAAAATATTAAAGTAGAGCTTTTAAGTTTAATTTTCGACTTATGAGACTCCTATATGTTTATAATTACTTTGAAAGCTAGTTATGAAAGCATTAGTCCTATATTATAATAATAGCTATATCTCGAACTTCATACTATACAATTCGAGAATTATAGCTTTTTTACCGAATTTGTTAGTACTTTTTAAAACTATTTATCTAAGTTAACCACTATCAGTATTAATATTAATAATATCAATTAAAAGACTATTTTTATAGTAGCCCTATAGTGTTTTTTCCTTAAATAGTCAGAATAGTAAAGGTTTCATTTGAAACTAAAAAAGCCTTCTACTTTATAGGCTTTTATAGCTGATATTTCAGATGAAGATTATAGGGAAATTGATATTTCTATATAAAATAGTTTTATCAAAAAGCTTTTTAGAAAGAATGTTGTATTTAACTTTTCTAAAAGATCTCAAAAATCTAAAACTCGATTGGAAAACCCTATTAATATTACTAAAGAACATACTACAGAAAGAAAGTAATTCTGAAAAGATTATTCAAACAACTTATCGAAACTTTCTAATAAGTAATAAAAGCTTATTTCTAGGATTTTTATAACTTCTATAACTTAAATTACTATAATTGAAATAGAGCTTAAAAATTCTATACGTAAGGTTTTTATAATACTTATAGATACTACTTATTAGGAAAACTCTTTATTAAGTACTAAAAAGCCTTCTAAGCCTAGAATATTTTAACTTAATAAAAGTTATTAGTTTTATAATATAAGTTTTACTATTTATATGGCTAATAGTCTTTAGTTCCTTACTAAAATAGATATTTTATAGAACCTAGCTCTTATATCTATAAGTAGAAGTCTTATAAATCCTTCTAGTATAGATATTGTAGAACTACTTACTTACTATAGAGGTTCTATAAATACTATAAAATTAACTAATACTTTTTATATTCTGGAATTTCTAATTATTACTTTCTCTACAATATTGTATTATAATAAAAATAGTTACATTAGGGATAATATCCTATATAATACTAAATATAACTTATTTATAGCTCTAAGTTTATAGTATAAGTTCTATTTACTCAAAGCTAAAAGACCTATAGAATTCTTACTTATTAAAAACTATTATAATTCTTAGCTTCTTTAGAAAATATAGAAGGGAATTTTCTAAGAATACAATATAAATATTATATCTATACTAAAAACTACTAAATATATAGATAATTCTATTTATATATTAGAGGCTAGCTATGAGAAATACTTTAGTAGTACTTTAATAGTGCTATAATAAACTTGAAAAGTTTATACTTAAGGTAAAAACCTTTTACTAAACTATAAAAGTAGTAGTTATATAAAGCTTTAATAGTAATATCTTATATAAGCCCTAAGACTTAAATCTATAATATACCACCTATTACCCCTCTACTTTATTACTATAATAATATATAATATTAATAGCCTTATAATATACTAATAGCTTCTAACTACCTAAGTTAGCCTAACTAATAAGAAAAATCCGTCTAAGATACTTCTCCTAAGTATTACTAATGTTAGATAATTTTACTAATAAGAAAACTTAGCTACTATTAATATTAGATAGTCCTACTAATAAGAAATTTCATATTATATTTATTCTAAGTAATCCTATACTACGTTTTCTCCTCTATTAATCTATAAGAAACGTTTCTTCTTTTTTTATATAGTTTTACTTTCTTTTCTCTAGATTTGTGTAATCCCCTATTCTATACTTATTATAATACTACTATTTCACTACTTTTTTACTTTCCTTCCCCTTCTTATATTTTATTTATTATTATATTAATTACTACTACTACTAGTTCTAGACTTCTTAATAATAACCTTTCCTATTACAATACTTCTTCTAAGCCTATTATCTATACTTATAGTAGTTATATAATTAAAAGTAATTCTAATACTGAAGAGAACTAGTCCCCTTATATAGTTATCACTATTTACTTAAATTATTATTCTAAGTAAAATAAAAGTAATATTACTTATACTTATATACTAGATTATAGCTAACTTTACTATAATACTTAAAGTTAAAAAGTAAATATAAGTAAAGCTCTTACTTCTTTACTACTAACTTTATGTTATATATTACTAGCTACTAAGTTAGGTATTTAATTATACTTAGTAATTATATTATTGCCTCTATAATTACTACTTTCAAAGAGAAAAGTAATATTATAAGCTACTATATTAATATCTTTTTACTAGAGTTTTCTACTATAATCTAATACTATAATAACTATTTCTATTATATTCCATAAGTAGCTTTTACTTATATTACTACTATACTTACTACTTTTTCTTCTTATACTAAAAATACTCTTATTTTTACCCCTATTTGTACCCCTAAAAAGTTATTACTAGCTTTAGTAGTATTATATAGATAATAGTAAGTTTTTTCTTTTCTTCTTTTTTACTTTTATTATACTAATTTCCTTATAATAAAGTATTACAATATATTCTAGTAGCTATACTATTCCTTACTAATATTATAATTATATCCTTAGCCTTATTAATACTAGCTCGCCTATCTACTACTACTACTAAATTACTACTTTTTACTAGTACTAATAATATTTTACTTATAAATAAATATTATTTATTATTATCCCTAATAATAAAAAGAAAAAGAAAAGGATAATAATAGGAAACAAGAGGAATTCTATTGGTTTAAAGAAATATAGGACAAGACTAACTTTTGTATTTAATTTATTTATTTAGTATTTCAGGGGTAAGTTTAGTAGTTAGTTATATATATTTCCTAGAAGTTATTATATTACTTAATTTATAAGTTATATAGTTTTCCATTATTAGTAAATTAATATTAAATTATTATTCTTTCTAATATCTTTGTACTATAATTTCAATTATAGTATAGGTTTATTATTAGTAAAGCTTTCTATAAGTTCTTATATTAAAGTATTATAACCCTTCTATTTAATTAATATATTATAGTTATATCTTTACTTTAACGTATTCTTTACTACTAATATTTCCCTAGTATTATATTCCTCTTAGGTTTCACTATTTTCTTAAGTAAAGATTAGGATAGGATTAGAGTATATATTTATATATTACTATAATAGTAATAAAGTATTTTTTTTTATTCCATAAAATTAATATAGAATATTAAGCAGATACCTATAGGGATATCTAATATAATATTTAGTAAATTTAGTATATTAATAATTTTATATTTAGAAAATGCTTAGTTAAGCTTTCTATTTAGCTAATTTATTTTGATATAGTATAGTAATAGTTATACTTTATTTTTAACCTAGAACTTTATAGTTATTTATTATATTTTATTTATATTTATCTCGTTATAATACTATATATATTTTATTACTATTTAAATTATAATAATACTATCCTTAAAATATAATAGGAAAACTAAAACTTATCTAGAACTAGAATATATAATTTATTCTACTATCTAGGAATATAGGATAAGTATAATATTAAGCTTATTTAAAAACTTATTTAAATTTATTTTAATTACTAAAGAATCTTTATTATTTAATACTAATTAATAAATAGTAATATAAATTAACTAGTCTAGTTATAAGAAAGTAATATATATTTATAAGAAAACTTAAACTTTAAATATTATCTTTTCTATTCTATTATTTATTTAGGAGTAGAATAATATTAATAATAATTATTATACTCCTATTAACTAGTATAATATTATCTAAAAATACTTACTTAATCTAAGTTATAATCTATAATAATTAATATAAAGAAGCTATAGAACTACTACTAAGTATCCTAGAACTTCTCTATATAAACTTTAGTAATTATAAATATTATAATTTCTAACTAGATATATTTTAATAACTAATCTATAATTACTATGAAGAACCTTAAGTTCTCCTTTATAGTAAATAGTAATTCTATTATAAAATTAATAGAAATTTATAATTAGAATTTATTAAGGATTGGTAAGAATTATAGTAAATTTTAGTAGTATTATTAACTTTTATATAAATACTAGTAGATATTATATACTTATATAAAATACTTAATATCCTTTAATATACTATCTTAATACTAGTTTTATAAGAATACTATAAGTATTAAATTAATATTCAAATAGTTTCTTTAGGGTTATATTAAAAGTCCCTAATCTATTTAAAGTTATATACTTCTCGGAGTCCCTATAAAAGAAACTATACCTAATAGTCAGCTCTTGCCTTATAAACTCTATAGATAATACTAGGGCTAAGGAACTATTTAAATAGAGAAAACCTCAGGTAATAATAATATAGTTAGTTAATATAATAGATAATAAATAGGGAAAGTATAAGCCTATTCGTTATAGTTATTCTTTAAGGATTATAGTTATGTAATACTAATACTAGCTAGCTAGCTAGTAATACCTGCCGCTAGCTATTAATAGTTACTAGCTATTAACAGCTATTAGCAAGAGCTAGTAATAGCTAGTAGCGGTTACTATATAGTTTACGCAATCGGAAAGCATGTGGCTACCGGTCGCGCTTACATGCCGCAGGATTCTGTCAGGAATAACGCGTTCGAATAGTAGAGTTTTGTCAGGAATAACGCGCTCGAGCGGTAGAGTTTTCGCTAGAATAAACCTCAGCCGTTGTACTGTCTCTATAGGCCTCGCTTTACTTAAACCGCTTGAAATAGAGCCTCGTATAGTACGCTTAGCTACGTTTAGTTATATATAATACATACTAGATTTTACCCCCTAATTATATATAATAATTAAGAGTCTTATAATACTAAAGAGCTACTAGGCTAAAAAATATATATTATATACTTTAACTATTAAAATATCTATTAAAAATACCCCTCTTTTTATTCTTAAAAGAACTAATTAGTAATTTACCCCATATAATACCTTTTAGGTAGAAGCTAAAGCTTATAATCTATAGGAATACCTTAACTTTAAAATAATAACTCGCCGAAACTTCTTTTTAGAACCCTTTTAAAAACTTCTCTTAAGCGATTTCCTAAAAGCTAAATAGTACTAATAAGCTTAAAAAAGACCTAAATTAGCTATTTTAAAAAACTTTACCTCTAGAGAAATTAACTATAAAGAAAATTAATACTTTCTAGCTAATACTACTAAAGAAATTTAAATAAAAGATATTATAGATTTTATAGAAAAAGGTTTAAAAACCTCTATAGCTTTCTATAGTTTCTATATTTCGAAAACTTAAAACTACTAATATAAATATTCAAACTAAACCTACTTAACAAATTAGATCCTTAAGTATATAAGTAAAGTACTATAGTACTAGTACTACTATAGAGAAGAAAATATAGTAATATGAACTATAAACCTCTATAAATACTTTAGTATTATAAATAATCTATATTTCTAAAATACTACTATAGTATACTATAAGATATTCTAGTTCCTAAGATTTAAATATTTTACTATGAAAATAATAATTAAAATATAGTTTTACAAGTAGTAAGATACTATATATAAGGCTTAAGTAGTTAACTATACTTTTTCTATTACTAGAATACTATAAATATTAGTTTATCTAGAGGGTAATATACGCCGTATATGATCTCGTCGTATGGGTATAAAAGGGTTCTAGTATTCGTTATTATTATTATTATATTATATACCTATATATAGGTATATAAAGCTTTAGATCTATAGTATAGTACTACTACTATAATACTCGGCTATAGCTAGTAATAGGTATTACTAGTAAAGTATAAGAGTATATAGTTATATATACCTTATATCTATAAGATATATAGATATATATGCTAAATATATATAGAAGTATACGCGCCTCAGGTATTAATATATACTTCGCAGTATAGTATTACTAATACTAGTAACTTTTCTTTTTACTATATACTTTATACTCCTTTTATTTATATATAGAAGCTAGTATTAAAAATACTATTTAGTTATTTTTGCTTTATACTTAGAATAGTATCTAAGCTCTTTACCTTATATATAGATTTATCTATAAACCTTCCCTAATAATAGTATTTATACTAATACTAGCTTATAACTAGTTAAAATAGTAATGAAATTACCTATTATCATAGATAATTATACCCCTAGTT